>BSBK01000559.1:2190000-2397500 GCA_027943335.1 Chamaecyparis obtusa
TTATTTAATTTAAAAGAGAAAAGAAATAAAAATAAATTTTTTATTTAATTAACAGAACATGCTCCCTTTTAATTAATTAAAAATCTCTTTTAATTAAATAATAAAATCATTTTATCCTAAGCCTTTATTTAATTAAAAGGAATTTCCTCCCTTTTTATTTAAATAAAAAATCTCCATTTTTTTTCTTATCCTTGTTGCACAAATAAAGCATTTAATTCTTATTTATAAAGAAAAATAAAATAAAAAATAAAAGAAAAGTACTTTTGCCTCACATGGACATAAAGTCAACTCCTATTTTCCTATTGGAGGATATTTGTGCACAAGGATCAAGCTTCTTTTTTTCTCCACCGTTGATTAAGTCTTTTGCCTCTTAATCTCAATGGTCCATTCCTTTTCATTTCCTATAAAAGAAGAGCTTTCTTCCTCATTTTGATATCTTAGGTTTTCATGCTAATGTTATGCTGTAGGTTTTCTAGGTCATTTGGAGCTCTTTGAACACATTCTACATCCAAGCTTTGAAGACTTGTTGTTGCATTTTATTGTAGTTGCATATTTCCTTTCTTAGTTGCATTATCATGGCATATTAGCTTAGATTTCTTTTTATGGAATAGATTAACTTGCATTGTCATATAGATTTGCATTGCATTGCATACATTTGGTTTCATTGGAGATATTGGCATTCTTGCCCTTGTTTTTAATTTGGAATCTCAGATTGTATGGTTGACTAGCAAGGTCATGAGTTTATAGCTCTAGTTGAGAGCAATTTTACAAATCTTGCAACTCCATGCATAGAGAGCTATGGATCGATTTGTGAGGGCTCATTCTTGAGTTTTCTTGCATGTAAGGATTCATAGAAGTGTGACAACATTTTAGCACACATTTTTTGGCACCCACCATGGGGCAACCCACCTCTTGCATGCTGGTTTTGATTATTTTTGGAGCTAACCCTTGTGCAGATTTGTTTGGAGATGAAAAACCCTAGATTTGAAAGATTTGATCATATCTCCAAAATGGCTTGGTATTTTGGTCTAAAAATTTGTTTTCAGATTGGTAACATATCAAAGAAGGTTCAAAAAAAATTTCAGAATTTTTGGAGGTGATTTGTATTTTTTATGATCTTTTCTTGATTTTTCATAAAAAATCAATTTTTGGCGCAAATCAGTGTATTTTTCAAAAAAATTTACATTTCTAGAAAGGTCTTAGAATTTTATAGGGGGTCCATTCACTGTGTTTTTAATTTAGAAATCATATCATAGCTCATTTGGTCAATTTATAAAAACTAGTGTGTTTTGATAAAATGGATCTCTAGGGCACAAATGAAAAGATTTTTTTAAAATTTTTACATTTTTGGAAAGCTCTCTATTTTTTGATAGAAGTCTTTTTTCTGCATTTTGGGTTTAGGGTCTGAATTCATGTGGTAAAAATCAGATCTTGTTGACTAGGTCAAATGCAAAAAAAATAAAATTTTGTGATGGGTATGCACTTATTTTTCATTGTTCATTGCATGATATGAGTTATCATTTAGATTATTTGCTGGTTATCATTGCTCCTAATAATTGTTTTTTAGATCTAACCCTAGGGTTTACAGATGTTGGATATACATTGCATATCTTGTTTGCTTGTTTTCTTGTCTTGTTCATTTGAAGGTGCTCTTGCTTTCATGAAAAATGCTTAAAACAAACAAAAAAAGGGTGAAATCTACTAAGTGTGTTGCATTGGACTTGAGGTATTTTGTTACAACTCTACAAAATTTGGATCTTGAGATTAAAATTGAACCTCTCATATGTTTTTCTTGAGTGTTTACATGCTTTCATAGAACACATTTCAATTGATACTCTTAATGGAAAATGAAAGAACATAGATTTGTTTTTCCAAGTTTGTGTAAGTGAATGCTTGTGTTTAAACCTTAAGTAATTCTTGTTTTCAATATCAAATATCTCATTGATTTATTGAGGGCATGGATTCATTCCTTGTTTACATAGGGAGTTAAATGCACCACTTTGTGGACTCACTCTATGTTTGCTTGGAAAGTTAAATATTCCATTGATTCAACCCTTTGTCATTTGTGAGTAGTATTGATAAGCAACTTTAGATTACTTGTGATTGATCTAGATTGCTATCTTGGGTTATTGGACTCATTAATCTACCGGCCCCTCATTTCCGCCCCGTGGTTGCAAGATTGGCACCACATTAAAGGGGAGGGGTCTACAGGAAAGAAGCGTTAATTGCTCCACTAGGCAACCCTTTTGTGCTTTTTGGAACTCACTTGTTTTCTAAGGTGTGGACTCACTTTGAGTTGATGTGAGGGGTTAAATGTTCCACTTTTGGACTCACTTCACATTTACTTGAAGAGTTAAGTGTTCCACCTTTAGTGCTCTAAATACTTTTGATAGTGAATTACTTAGTTTTTATTTTTAGAAGGCCTACTTGGGGACACACCACTTCAAGGGATGACCTTAACTCCTATGTTCCAGTGGAGTATAAATATCAGGAGGTGAATCCAAAGACACCTCTCTTGGGAATTGAGTTTGATATCACTCTTGGCTAAGCCTCAAAGAACTTTATACATTTGAGAAGTGAAGGAGGAGATTTGGGTTACCGTCTCCCCCCTGTTGTGTGATTTTGGATTCTTCTCATCTACGGATTTGGGCCTCACGTACCTTGTGTATATCAAGGACTCCTTTTAGAAAGCCATGTATATCCTTGTAGACAACTTGTTAAGGTGTTGTTGTGTTCTATGTGCCTGCTAAAATATTTTCAAGAACATACACAAGTAGAATCTTTAAGGAGTAGCATACTAAGTCACTATCTCTATTCATGTGCAAGGTTGTTTTGTCCCTTGCTCATTGTTTGAAGACTATTTGCTTGAACTCCCTAGTTTCTATTCTATGTGCTTGATCATCATTGTGAAATCTTTTGAAATATCTATTTGGAATATTGAAACTGAGTTCCATCCTGCTGTAGTGAGTTCTCCTTAGAAGCTTGGTCTTCCTTGGTCAGTCCAGATCTCAGATCCTAGGTGCTGTCATGTTGCTCAACATCTCAATGAACGTTATGGTATCAATTGCATAAGATGACTCTTAGTCTTCTTCTTTCTTCTCCATTTCCCATGTTCTTCTAAAGTCTTCTATTCCCATGGGAAATTCTTCTTCTTCTTCTTGATTCTTTTCCTCTTACTATCTAGTCTACCTTCTTCTATTCATCTATTCATTTCTTCCATGCTTGATTCCTCCTCTTCTATAACCATGAATCTTGACTATCTGGTTTTGGAACCTTTATTAAGAATAGATGATCTTGAGCTCATTGACATCTTTGAAAAGTGTTGTTCCTCCAAAATTCTCATGAGTGATGAATTTATAGAAAAAATAAAAGAAAAGATGATTAAATCAGATGCCTTTGCTAGAATCATAAACATGATCATATCATGATCTTCTTCTTCCAAACATTCTTCATCATCTAAATCTTCTCATTCTTCTTCACCTTCCAAGTCTTATCATGACTCTTCTAGACATCATTCTCATTCTTCATCTTCTAAGTCTTATCATGATTCTTCTAAACACCATTCACATTCTTCATCTTCCAAATCTTATCATGACTCTTCTAAACATCATTCAAATTTCTCATCATCCAAGTATTCTTCTTCCACTAGGTCTTCACCTTCCTCTTCTTCATAATCTCATTCTTCTTCTACTTTTTCAAAGAGTCTTACTTCTCTTCAGAAGACATACCATAAAGAGTAACATGATAGTCCTTATGATGTCTCTTCCACAAAGAGTGACACACCCACCTATGATGACTATGATGATGGACAATGTAGTGATGCCCATGAAACTTCTATTCCTAAGCATCATCTTCGTGGTACACTTGTGATTTCTAAGGGGGAGTCGTATTGGGTAGAGTATGATGGTGATCCATATGACTCTAAATTTGAAGAATTCTTTGATGATTTTTGCGAACAATACGATATTCCTACTAAGGAAGAGAAAATCTACCGTGTTGATTTCAAACATCAAAAGAATCTCTCCTCTAAAAGTTCTCATGCTGAAAATAAAGGTTGCACTCTCAAGCAAGATCATATTAATGTTGAACCTTTGTCTTGTGATGGTTCCCTTCCATCCTCTACTTCCTCCAATGCCCATACATTTCCTAAAGCTTCTGAGTCTTCTAAATCTGTCACAAATCCTTCATCCAACAAAGATCCTAAGGCTTTCCATGTGGTTCCCTATAGTTATTCTCAAGGGCCAGCTCTTAAAGATACTCAAGCTAACCTTCACTTGGCTGAAAATACTTTCAATAATGCTAAACCTAAAGAGCCTAAGCCTTTATGCGCTATAATGCCTACTTCAGCTAGTCTTTCAGCATCTCCAAAGTCTTCCATAAAAATCCAACCTACTTCCTTGTCCTTAGAAGTGGCTCCATGTCAAGAGGACTCTAAAAATGATAAAGAAAAGAACATAAAGAAAGATCAAGATCAAGAACCTTCCATGTCATCCAATTCTCTTCATGATGTATCTCCTCCATTTCATGGTTCTTTTGATCCTCTACGCTCTTCTGCATTCATTCCATCATCTCCTAAGAAAGATCAAGCTACTACTTACACTATTGAGCTTATTGATAATCAAAATAACCTTACCACACTTGCGCTTTCCAAAGATGATACTTCCATTAAGGTTAGTAAAAATGGTGTTGTTACTTCCGATGTTAAGCCTATTGAAAATCAAGAAAAAAATGATGCGCTTATGCTATCCAAAGATCCTTGTCAAGATCAAAGTCTTTCATCTTCTTGTTCTACCACTCCATGTTCACTTCTGCTTTCTTCTCTTCCTAAGTCTTTGCAAGCTTTGAACAATCCTATCAAAGAAGGTGCTCCTATTCAAGATGTCTAGGATCCCGTTGAAAATTCTAATGCTCACTCTAAAGATGTTGATATCCTTGGTTGTGATATAGATGCTGATGAACTTATTGATTATCCTTTTGCATCTTCCACATCTATCGTTGGACCTCCTCCACCAATACTAAGGGCTTCATGTCTTCCTTCCAACTTGGGCCCTTATGTCCCTTCACTTTTCTCTCCTAATTCTCCTAATTTGTCATTTATCTTGGGTCCTTACATCCCTCCATCTCTTATCTTTCCTCAAGATCAACATAGATGCATACCCTTGAATCCTTTTCATCCACCCACCCATCTAAACCAGTCATATTCTCCTCCTTCCACAAATCCCAAGTCTTTTGGAAGTAACTTGAATGTTCAATATAAGAAAAAAAAGCAATACAAGAATTCATCAAAAAAAGAAGATCACCATGTCTCCTCTAATCAACATGGAATTATAAAGTCAAAAGAGATATCTAAGAAGAAAACTATAAGACAAGTATGGGTTCCAAAATCCATCATTCAAGATATTCTCTTTAAATCATCAAAAGGAAATGAAAATCCTAAGGCTATATGGATTCCAAAGTCTCTTTTGAAAGAGTCTAATATTGAACAAAAAGTGAAGTTGACATTCAAGCTTCTAAAGGCTTCCACTTCATCTTCTTCCAAAAACATTCTTCAATTCCATGTGCCTAAACCACAACCTCTGCTAAACATTCACCATATTCCTTCTCGTATTCCTTCATTCACATTTCCTCCATCCTCTCACCACCCTTCAAGGTGTGTGTTGATGTTGATCTTTCCTTCCTTTCCATCTACCCTTTCACAATCCTTCCATTCATTATCCTTCTACCTTCTATCTTTTTTCCTCATTTACCTATTCCTCATATCTTCCAACCTCACTCGCTTTACATAAAACCTTATCCTCCACTTTTCTCTTCCATCTTCCTTTTCCTATCAACATCTTTGAGCATATCATTTTGGATCCTTGGTATATCAATGATTTATCCTTTCAAGGAGCATTATCTAAAAAGCTTGCCTTCTTCCAAAAAAAAAAAATTTAAAAAAAATTCAAAAAAAATAGAAAATGTGCCATGGTGAAAACCTGGAAACAGGCGCCTTGGTAGCAAAAATACAAAAAAAAGAAAAAAAATTTTTGCACTAAATCCAAGTGGTGAAAACTTGGAAACAGGCGCTACTTGAGGTCTTTGCACCCCTATTTGTTAGCATGCATCCTCGACACTTAGCCACTTTCCATCATGCCTTGACCTTATTTGACTAGGTCTGGAATTGGTCTTTGTCTTTGTCTAAGGGGCATACCTATTCGCATAGGTCTTTTAGGTGTGTTTGTCTCTTGAGGCATTTCACAATAGGTGTTTTTCAACACCACCCCAAATAGTGTTTTTCAACACTACCCTTGCATCAAGTGTTTCTTAACACTTATCAAATGTCTTAACCAACAGTCTAGTATGATGCGATATTTCTTATTTGCAGATGTGATAACCAGAGTCTGACTCTATGACCAACACACACACACCTAAACAATCAACTCGCTTGAGATATGTTGACTTTATTTTTCTTTGTGTGTTGTCTATGAGGATTTATTTGATGAGTGGTCTCTCCTTGAGAAGTTTTTGATGATGCATAGCTAGAAGACTGAGGGAATGAGAACATGTTTTATTTCTTTATCTGCTGGTGGGTATATTTTGTTGATCCTAACTGTCATGACCATTTATGTTGGTCTTATTTGACACTATGAATTGACAAGGTATTATCCTTGACTGTTTTGGGAGCGCATGCTTCTAGTTATCCTGACTTTCATGTGTCTTGATACAAGCATAATCTCACCATATCAAAACTTAGGTAATCTCACTACATTAGTCATCTAGACCTACATGTCTTTGATGCCTAGGTGGGATTTCCACATTTCTATCTGATAAAGATCATATTCATATCCACATAGCTATGCTAGTGTGCATTGTATGATCTTACGACACTACCAATAATGATCGATGATGATAATTAGATGTTTATAAGCATTGTGACCTTTCAAGTCAACCACTTTCATAGCAGCTTGCATTCTTAAGTTCATCATAGTTTAGTTTTTGCATCTTGCATATGGAGAGAGCTCTCCTTTTTATCATCTATGGACTAGTTGGTCAACTGTGCTCATTTTCTGATTCTTCTTGATCATATCTTTCATTTCTGGTCTTTCATGTCACATCATTTTCTATCCATTTTCAGACTTGAAATCGAAATTTGAGTCGCGTTTCCAAATTTTCTCATTCTTCTACGTAGTTGACTGACCTTTTGAGACATAATTCTTTGATCTTTGATGGAATTTCTTCCTTTCCATGTCTTCCAAACTTCTAGTCTTTCATTCACCCCTTTCGCTTCCTCTCTCTAAGGTTTGACTTAATCTTTATCTTATATCTTTTTCAGTCAAACCTCGTCAACCTGGGGCATATCTTTACTATTTGATGGTTATCTTATCATGCTCCATCCTTCAATTATGATTTATTGTGACTTGATCAAGTTTATCAATTTGTTGTTCTCCTCTACCTAATTTTGATTTCAATTTTGAGGGGCCAGTACCTATTAGCTTTAATCTTTTATTCAGCTTTATCATTTAGCTTAGCTTGAGATTCTTATTTTTAGACTTGATTATCACCTAGCAGCGACGGTGGTGATTTTGCCTTTCAATTTTTATCTCCTATTTTTCAAACTTGATTATTGCCTAGCAATGACGGTAATAGTTTTGTCTAAGGCTTGATTTGCACCTAGCAGTGATGGTGTTGGTTTTATCTTTCAGTTGTTCTTTATGCTTGTCCCGATGTGTTCCCATCCGTCGAACACACATCTGGGTTGTTTTGTGATCCCAAATCGATCTCACATTTCAATTCTTCTTTGCCTGCATGTGTTCCCAGAACGATCACACATTAGTCAAAGAGAGGCAAATGTATGCACCCTAAAATGGTCGCCTAGACTTTGGGCCCCATTTGTGCAATTTATCAAATCCCTGAATCAATATTTTCAAAACTCAACAATATCAATTATATCAATTTTCTTGATCAAATCATAATCAATTTGATATTTCCTAAGGTTTGAGCCTTATTTAATTTAAAGGAGAAAAGAAATAAAAATAAAAATCTTATTTAATTAAGAGAACATGCTCCCTTTTAATTAATTAAAAATCTCTTTTAATTAAATAATAAAATCATTTTATCCTAAGCCTTTATTTAATTAAAAGGAATTTCCTCCCCTTTTATTTAAATAAAAAATCTTCACTTTTCTTCTTATCCTTGTTGCACAAATAAAGCATTTAATTCTTATTTATAAAGAAAAATAAAATAAAAAATAAAAGAAAGGTACTTTTGCCTCACATGGACATAAAGTCAACTCCTATTTTCCTATTGGAAGATATTTGTGCACAAGGATCAAGCTTCTTTTTTTCTCCACCGTTGATTAAGTTTTTTGCCTCTTAATCTCAATGGTCCATTCCTTTTCATTTCCTATAAAAGAAGAGCTCTCTTCCTCATTTTGATATCTTAGGTTTTCATGCTAATGTTATGCTACAGGTTTTCTACGTCATTTGGAGCTCTTTGAAGACATTCTACATCCAAGCTTTGAAGACTTGTTGTTGCATTTTATTGTAGTTGCATATTTCCTTTCTTAGTTGCATTATCATGACATATTAGCTTAGATTTCCTTTTATAGAATAGATTAACTTTCATTGTCATATAGATTTGCATTGCATTGCATACATTTGGTTTCATTGGAGATATTGGCATTCTTTCCCTTGTCTTTGATTTGGAATCTCTCATTGTATGGTTGACTAGCAAGGTCATGAGTTTATAGCTCTAGCTGAGAGCAATTTTACAAATCTTGCAACTCCATGCATAGAGAGCTATGGATCGATTTGTGAGGGCTCATTCTTGAGTTTTCTTGCATGTAAGGATTCATAGAAGTGTGACAACATTTTAGCACACAACTTTGTCCATATTTGAATATACAACCTTTTAGAAGTATCTATTCTCACTTTACTTAGTCGGTCTATTTACCATTGATTTGATCCTTTGTCATGTTGAACCTCATGTAACACATCATAACTTCATATATCTCTATTGGTTGTCCTTGATTTCACTAGTTTTCATATATTGTGGTGATTATATTATCTTGTTGATTTGTCCTTTGGCTCTTTGACTATTCACTTATAGAATGATGTTTTGATGAGAAAAGACTGATGTTTTGATTTCTCCTTAGGCTCTAAAGATTCTGAACTATTTTATGCTTCAAGCCTCTTTGCAAATATAAAGTTTCCTTTAGTGTATATGAAAAACTATCATTTGTGTCATTTGTGGCATTGTATTCACTTCATGGAAACTTCCCTTAAATTCAAAATCCATTCTCTCTCAACTTCAACTAAAACATACATTCATAGTATAGATATTAAAAAATAATTTTTGGGACATCTTACTGTAAGAATGGTGATGGGTAGAGAGCATTATATGGTATGTCATGCATGCTTATTAGCTATCAGTAATCATTTAGAAGCCCATTTTTTTGATACTATTTTCCCTTTTGAAAGTATGAATTTATTCTTATGCTCAAACTCGTAATTTAATGATCTTCTTTGATACAGATAAAGCTAGGTTCCATTAAGCTAGCAAAGAGATACATGAGACGAATATCTATAGAGATGGAGTCGATGGGAAACTCAGAACAGGAGCTTGCATAGGAATTCTTGTTGCTTCAAGGTGTGTCTTGGTGAGTTTAAGCCTTTTGAAGAACTTTAGAAATATTGAATACATCATTGCTTTCCAACTATTTGATAGAGCCTAGGAAATCATTGGTTCTTCAAGACAAAGATTGTTTGCATGCCAAGCACTGTACAGGAACAGTCAATAAAAGGACTAAAATTCTTTGATTTTAAGAATTCAAAATAATATAATCAGTACATGGAATGATCAAAACTTATAATACCAATAAATGAATGATTTTCCTATCAATGTTGCATTGAATAGAGAGTTTAATAATATAAACACCAGACTGTGTCTTCACGAGTAGAGAAGTGACTGTTTGTAAAGAATTAAAATTTTATTTCTTGGTAGTTCATTACATTTTCTTCTTCAACCATACACCACTCCACACAAGAAGGACTAAAACCAAACCACAGGATGGTCTAGGAATTTAGAAGACATCCTTTATTACAAAGCAAAATAAAATATAAAACTCGCGTCCCAAAGCAAAATTGAATGGCCTAGGTGCCCTGCACCAATACACCCCCCATGTAAGTCAATATTCTGAAGTCCTTGAATCCAAGCAAATGTAAGTCAATAACACCAAATATATCACTTAGAAGTCTTGTGAAGAGTCTTGGTGATTTTAAGCCTTTTGAAGCACTTTAGAAATATTGAATACATCATTGCTTGCCAACTATTTGACAGAGCCTAGGAAATCATTGGCTCTTCAAGACAAAGATTGTTTGTACACCAAGCATTGTACAGGAATAGTTAATAAAAGGAATGGAATTCTTTGATTTTAAGACTTCAAAACAATATAATCAGTACATGGAATGATCAAAATTTATAATACCAATCAATGAATATTTTTCCTCTCAATGTTGCATTGAATAGAGAGTTTAATAATATAAACACTAGACTATGTCTTCATGAGAAAATCACATTGACCAATACACCCCCCATCCCACCATCCACACCCATCCACTCATAACAAGATCTTGTCCAAAATCATGTTGAAATATCCATTGACCTAAATCAGGATCCTTCACTCTCACTTCCTTCGTTACATAATCACTTTTGGAGTATATTCTAAAGTCTTCAAATATAAGAAAATGTAAGTCAATAAAACCAAATATATCACTTAGAAGTCTTCTAAAGAGTCTTGGTGAGTTTAAGTGATATATTTGGTGTTATTGACCTACATTTGCTTGGATTCAAGGACTTTGGAATATACTCCAAAAGTGATTATGTAACGAAGGAAGTGAGAGGGAAGGATCTTGATTTAGGTCAATGGATATTTCAACATGATTTTGGACAAGATCTTGACATGAGTGGATGGGTTTGTATGGTGGGATGGGGGGTGTATTGGTCAATGTGATTTTCTCGTGAAGACACAGTCTGGTGTTTATATTATTAAACTCTCTATTCAATGCAGTTTTGGTGCTGATTGTTCATGTTGGCGACCTTGATATATAAGGAATTTTTTTTTGTGAACTTAATGACTTAAAGTGGACCTAAATTACTATCATTTTCCAAGAGTGAAAACTCCAATTCATTATGTGTAAAAAGTTATGCCTATTTTTCCTCAGGACCTATTTCCTGCCAATTTTTGGGTAAAACATGTGGTGTTTCTTCTTGTGATGTTCCGTGTGCTCATATGGGACCTTGTGCACTTAAAGGCATGTTATTGGGTCAAGTTAGGACCTAAATCCAAAGGCACATAAATTTATATTCATTCTAGCATTAGTTTTGGTTTAAATCTTGAGACTGGACCTATATTGTAATTAAATGCCTGACTGGCCGACCTGTGGCTTAGCTGGATATATAAGGAGTCTAGATTGATGTAGTAGATCATAGGGGAGATCATGGGTGAGATATAGGAAGGCTTATCAAGATACATCATTGGAGAAAAAGATAGGATGCAAGCTATAATTCTAAATTCATAATTCTTCATTTCATTTGCAAATTTGTCACTAGCTTCATCTTCTCCTCCAAAGATAATATCATCAACAAATATAACTATAACCAACAAACCATTCTCAATTTCTTTTGTGTATAAGTTACTATCTACTATTCCTTTTATAAATCCCAATTTCAATAAATACTTATCCAATCTTGCATACCAGGTTCTAGGTGCTTGTTTTAATCCATATAAAGCTTTCTTTAACTTACATACCATATCTCCTTCTTGTGTCAAAGGAAAACCTTCAGGCTACTCAATGTAGACTTCTTCTTCCAATTCACCATTCAAAAATGCTGACTTCACATCCATCTGATACACTCTGAATTTCTTGTAAGTTGCATATGCTAGAAACATTCTCACTGCTTCAAGTCTGGCCACAGGTGCAAAAGTTTCTTCATAGTCAATTCCTTCTTGTTGTGAATATCCTTTACATACCAATCTTGCTTTGTTTCTTATCACTTCTCCTTATTCATTCATCTTGTTTCTGAATACCCACTTTGTTCCAATCACATTCTTGTCTTCAGGTATAGGGACCAATTCCCATGTCTTGTTTTTTTCAATCTGCTCTAGTTCTTCTTTCATAGCATTAATCCAATGTTCATCTTCACAAGCTTCATTAGTAGTCTTAGGTTTAATTTGAGAAATCAAACATAAATATACCTTATTTCAAGTCAAAACTCCTCTATCTAAACTTTCAATAACTTACTCAACAAGGTGATGTCTTGAAGTATACCTGTTAGGTGTCATAGTTACTGATCTTGTTCTGACTATCGATTCTTCTCTGCTTTCTTCTCTATTTTCTTCTCTGTTTTCTTCAGTATGACTTTCATTCAGCAAATCACTGTTAGTTTCAAAAAATAATTCTGCATTTTCAATGTTAGGCTGAGGTTGTGCTTCTCCATCAAATTCATAATCAAGCATTCTTTCCTGAATTTTAAACTTCTCATCAACTTTTACATTTGTACTTTCAACAATAGTCTTAGTTCTTTTGTTATAACATCTATATGTTTTTCTTTTTAAAGAATATCCAAGAAATATTCCTTCATCACTTCTAGGATCAAACTTTCCTATATCATCATCTCTCTTTATATAACATTTACTTCCAAAAATTCTAAAATACTTAACTGAGCGTGTATGTCCAAACCATAATTCATAAGGTGTCTTGTTTGTATCTGCTTTGATTTGTACTCTGTTCATAGTGTATACTGCTATGTTCACTGCTTCTCTCCAAAAAGTCTTAGCCAAATCATTTTCAAACAACATAGCTCTTGCTACTTCAGTTATTGACCTATTCCTTCTTTCTGCAATACCATTTTGTTTTGGTGTTCTAGGGGCTAAAATTTGTCTCTTAATACCATTCATTTCACAAAAGGTGTTAAACTCTCTAGATGTAAATTCACCACCTCTATCAGACCTTAGACACTTAATCTTCATTCTAGATTCATTCTCAATTTTTCTTTTTATGATCTTAAATTTATCAAATGCTTCAGATTTTTCTTTCAAAAATGCAATCCACATCATTCTTGTAAAATCATCAACAAGAATCATAAAATACCTTTCTCCATAGAATCCTCTAGTCCTTGTAGAACCACTTAAGTCTGTATGAACAATCTCTAGCTTCTTTGTCGATGTGAACTTCTTGTTGGGAAATGAACTCCTTTTCTACTTTTCCATCATACATTCTTTGCAAATCATGTTAGTAGGTTTCATAATTCTAGGTAAATCTCTTACCACAAGTGTAGTGCTCACCTTGACAATATTATCAAATTTTATATGACAAAACCTTTTATGCCATAACCAACTATCATCAATCCTAATTATCAAACATGTCATCTTAGTAGGATTCAACTGAAATACATTACCTCTGGTTCTGGATCCTTTTCCAATCAGATTTCCATCTTTATCTTTTATCACACAAGTTTTCTCAGAAAACCAAACTTGATAACCCTTATCAGCCAATTGTCCAATGCTTAGTAGATTATGTCTCAGTCCATCAACAAAGTAAACATCATCAGTGTTAGTCTTTCCATCAAGAGTAATAGATCCTATACCCTTAATCAAAATTAATTATCTAAATTAATTAACCAACCCTAACAATTCCTCCATCATAATTATCTAACTTAACAAACTTTCTTTTATCTCCAGTCATATGATGTGAACAACCACTGTCTATAATCCAGTCAGATTTATTTTCAACTTGTGAAACTAATTCTTTTTCTTCCCTTCTATCAGATTCAGAACTTTCTTCTTTAATTGCTACAAATCCTATTTCCTCAAAGTTATCATTATCACTGTCACTTAAATGTTTTTCAATTCCTACTTCAAGATCTTCATCATTTACATAATAACATTCTTTAGATCTCCTAGGTTTAAAGTTGCTTCTATACTTCTTAACTCTTTTAGGACATTTAGATGCAAAATGACCATATTCTTGACAAGTCCAACATTTAAAGATTTTCTTACCATCTGGTTCTCTTTTTACAAGTAATGCAATACCTTCTTCAATCTTCTTATCTTCCTCAGATCTGCTACTGCTGGCATAATCTCCATTCAAACTAGTACTTCTTGTAGGTCTAATGTTAAGAGCACTTAATGTTGTTTCCATTCTAGGTAGCTCTCCTGATAATCTCAAGTTCATCTCTGTTGTTTCTAATCTTCCAAGAAGAGTCTCTCTTGAAAAATTTGATGTATAAGGTATCACTTGTTCAATCATCTGTGTTGTCTGCTTGAATAGTGGTGTCAAAGTTCTCAAAATTTTCCATATCACTTCATTCTCTGTCTTATCACCTCCATAAGACTTTACTCCTATTACAATGTCAGACATCCTACCAATATAGTTTCTAATAGATTCATCTTCCATCATTCTGATATCTTCAAATGCATAATCCAATTATGTAATCTAGCCTTATTTGCATGTTCATCACCTTCAAAAGTAGAATGTAAAGCTTTCCAAATTGCATGAGATGTTTTCAAACATCTTACCTGACTATATTCATTCTCCGGTAGTGCTGACAAAAGTGCTTCTCTTGCAAGTATGTTGCACATGAATAGATCTAGTTCATCTTTAGTTCCTACCTCTAGATTGTCTTCCTCAATGATAGTCTTCTCATTCTTTGTAATCAACCAATAAATTGGTCCTAAACACAATAGATGTGTCTTCATCTTTTCTTTCCAGCTGTCAAAATTTACTCCATCAAACTTAGGGATTTCTTTTCTGAAATTTGCCATGGATCTCCTTAAGTTGTTAAACTTTTCTTTCAAGGACTTGCTTCTCTGATACCAATTGTTAGAAAGTAAAGATCCCCAAGATAACTGAGAAGGGGGGGGGGGTGAATCAGTTATCAGATAATTTATCTATTCAACTACTTTAAACAATGTAATCAATGTACTGATCAACCATAGAAAGATAATCATACACAATTGCACAATAACAAAAGATATGTTGACTAGGGAACCTCTTGAAAAGAGTAAACCCCGGTGGGAATGATGCCCACAAAATGATGCACTAATATGAAAGTTCCTTATTAGAGGATGGACCCTATTAGGAGTCTTATGAAATACATTCAGTACATATAAATCCCTGTTAGGAGATTTTGAATCCCTGTTAAAAGATTCTAACCCGGTTAAGAGTTTATGGAAGATAGAAGGACCCACTGCCCAAACAGCTTCAAGGCAAGATCTTTGAACCCACTGCCCAAAAGATCTTAGAATTATTCAATAGAATAATATGAAATATATTACCTCCTTCACACTATGCCAAAATTGCACTCTCTACTACACAAGATCACAATTCCAGATCTCTGTACTCACAAGTCTTCCTTCATCACTGAATTAGCTCTTTTCTTCACTTCATGCATATATTCGCATCACAATCTTCATAGTACACATTAAAACAAGGAAAAATTTCCTTCTTATATACCAAACTCAAATAATTACAAATGAGTCGGTCCTCAATTACAAAATAATAAATTCTACACACTACACACAAAATTCACATAAAACTGTCAGCTTCTAGATACTGTAACTTTCTCCAAACATATCCTCAAAGTTTGTGCTATGAACCACATCATCATTAATGAGTCACCAACATCCCTTTAACTGCACAAAATCAGATTCCATCCTAGCTAAGAGATATCCTCCGATTTCTGAACATCGCTTCACAGAAACATTGTCTGAACACTGCTTTCACCAAAATGCTCATAACTCTCACAAATGAATGAATTTCTTTTTTCACTATTAACCATAGGTTAATAACACACCAAAGAACATACCATCAATTTCACAAAATCCAATCTGCAATACAACATGTGCGCAAAATAAAAGTATACCTACTTTCCTGCTAATATCTAGAATATCACTATGTTGACATCAATGACAATCCAAGTCATGAATGCAACAACAACTGCTACAGAATAACTACCAAAATACTTTGCATTCATTCTTAACAAATCTACATACCTCTTATACAAATCAATTAATACAAACTAAATTTTTACCCTACATTTCAAGGAAAACATTATTGCAAGATTATTAACATGTCCAATCCATAATGCAATGTAACAGACTTATAACACATAGGCTATATAACTACATCACATAATTCATTTTGAACTAGATAAGTACAATTACAACTACATTTGAATGATAAAACAAAATCTGTGATAACCATATCTATACATATGGTAAAAAAAATATTTACCAAATAGAAAGAAGGGACTTTATAATGCCCAAATACAACCATAGAAATCAGATATCAAAGAAAAAAGTACAAACCATGTTGATGCAATCCAGTCTGACAAGAATGATGAAAAACATTAGTAATTAAGAGGGGTAAGAATAGAAAATGTGGGAGGTAGAAGGGAACACTGACCTAGATGAAGATGACAGAAACATAAGGCACACATTCAATAAAATAGATGACAAAACTCAACGCACATACAACCATGAATGAACAACAATGAAACATCAAGTAGTCTGCACCAAAACAGATCTAGGAAACCATACAAGTGCAACAAGACATAAGAGACAAAACAAGAAAGCATGCAAAATCAAGGAAACACATCCTCAGATGCACCAACACTGAAGGGGTAATTTTCTCCTGAACACTCATATTTCTAATGGCCACCTAAAATGCTACTAGCAACAACATGAGTAACATCCAAAAGCATGGAGAAGCATTGCCAGAAGAGATGTAAAATCAAATGCAAAATGCAAAAAACCCAGGAAAATACCCAATTGCAATGCTAGAAAAGAAAATTCTAGAATCAATTGCAGGTGGCAACAAATCAACACCTCACAGTTTGTCGGAATCGAGACAAAACAAAAAAAATGATACAAATTCATACCTCCAAAATTCATGAAGATATTACTAGAATGCAAAATGGCTACGACTCCCTTCTCAGACTCTACCTCAAAATTTTCCCAGAGAACCACTCTAATATTGTAATGAGAAAAAACCATTGAGGGAAATCCAAAAAAGTATTTTTTATCAATTTCCCAAAAATCTATGAAAAGATCATGCAATTCAACATACACCGAAAGGTTCCAAAATGGATTTAGAAATGGAAATTTAATTAATTAGTTAACTGTGTTGGTTTTCGGGCTCAAAAGAAAGTGTAGAAAATAAAGTAAAAATAAAATAAAAAATAACAAATGCAAACATAGAAATAGAAGAATTTTTTTTATAGTGGTTCACTTTATCATGCTACATCCACTTTTAACCTGTCATTCTCAATTTTATTAATTTCTTACAATAGCAATACAACAACTATAACATGGTTTATTTAACCAAATCTGGAATTAGTCTCTAGAGATCGAATGTGGAAGATGAAAAGGTTTTTAGTTACAACCAGAAGTATTGAGTGATATTCTCTATAAGAAAAAAATGTTACATGTCAATGAATTGACATTCTCAACCAGCAGCAACTATTACATAAAGATTGTTCTTCATATGCCCAACAATCTCCCACTTGAAAACCAATCGCCAATTGAGAAAGAAAGCTCACAGAAATATCCTAGGTTTCAAATCCATTGATCACATAGAGCAAGTAGGTTTTTGAGAAGATCTCAACAATGCCAGGCTAGGATTTGTTCTAGCACACTCCGAATGAGTCTTCTCCAAGTTCTATCAGACTCAAAAATATCTTCACCTTCATCCACAAAAAGAATCTTATACATACACACAACAGTTTCTTTGGCACCACCAATTTCCTTCACAGAAATTAAGTTAGTGAATCCCAGCTCTATGTTGCCATGAATCCTACCAAGAAATGCTCTCCACATACTAGAATTTTGTTTGCATGTGACTTTGTAGACAAACTTATTGGCCTCCTCTAGATGCCCAACATGGCCAAGGAGATCAATTATACAGGCTTAGTGTTTTTCCCTTCTTGAGATGCCATGATTTATATCCATAGAAATAAAATATTGCAAATTAGTAAGTTTGTTTGAAGCTGCCTCAAACACGCCATCTCTAGCCTCAACCACTGAAACATAAAAATTCAATTCATTTTTCTCACCCACACTAGATTCCCAACACTCCCAAAAAAGTTTATATGACTTGATATCCCATAGCTTCACATCTAGCCGGTAACCATAGGGCCCAACATTAACATTACTTGACATCGGTAGATTGTGTGAATTCATCCACTCTAGCTTAGTGGTGGGTGATGATTTTGAGCCTCCAAAACCTATCTAACATCCCAATTTTTCATTTGCAAATGAAACCAATGGATTTTGTGCCTCCTCAATGAGTGTGCCTTTCACTACAAGTTCCTGCAAATCATCACCATTATCACTACTAGCCCCACTAGTCTGTAGGTTTCCATAACTGTCAAGTTGTCTGATGAAAGCCTTCCTCCAATTGTTCAGGTTGTAAATCCAAACTAGAAAGTGAATACATCCACTTGGTGACCCAAAATCTTGCCACCCTCCAAAACCAAAGGTAGGGACTCCACATGCATATTAAGGAATGATAAAGATCTAGGAACAACATAACTAACACTTGCACCGCCATCCTTATCCTTGAACACGTTGGCCTTGAGCCTAGATGCAATTTAAACTAAAAAATCTCTGAAGACATCAAACTCTCCAACAATATGATCAATCTCATCATTTTCAATAACCTCACCGGTATTGTCATCATCATTAATTCTCTTCTCAGAGAAAACCTCTGTAGAAACAACATTTTTCAAGCTCTCCAGATCGCCTTCTAAGTAAGAGTTTATTTATATAATTGTCTCCATTAAAATGCCTTGATTTAGGCCCCCCAAGACTTGATCTTTTGAATCCTCTTCTGGACACTTTTCCCTTTCTTTGTCAAGAATAGAACTTGGTGGAAGCCCATACCCCTCATCCATAGCCTTTCTCTTCTTCTCCTCTTCTATACCAATATGTGCTTCCTCTTCTATAGGCAGAGCAATAACTTGGGATTTTTGACCCTCTTCTTGGCAATACCTA
The DNA here is from genome assembly GCA_027943335.1 of Chamaecyparis obtusa. Taxonomy (NCBI): domain Eukaryota; kingdom Viridiplantae; phylum Streptophyta; class Pinopsida; order Cupressales; family Cupressaceae; genus Chamaecyparis; species Chamaecyparis obtusa. The sequence goes on from BSBK01000559.1 coordinate 2,209,034, forward strand.
AGCCTCTTTTCTCAGCCATGTCTTACATCATGTGACTCACAATGTGTTTTTCCCCTTCATCTTCTGCACCTCTATCAGACTCATTGGGAACCCTATCAATTCCTCATTTTCTATCACTACTAGATTCCAACATGCCTATGAAATCCTCCATAACATAATTGGTTTCAACATCTAATTCATCCAAAAATTTCATTTGAGAAGCCAAGAAGTCACATGAATGTGACTCTTCAAGAGGATAAACAACTCCCACTTCATAATCACTTTCTCGATAGTCATACAAGAGAGACATGAGAGCTTGAGGCCAATCAAAAAAATTTGATTCATCCATTTTCTTAGAAATTATTCATGATTTCCAACACTGAGATTCTTCTCCCATCTCTGATACCAATTGTTGATTTTCCAGCTCAAAAGAAAGTGCAAAAAGGTAAAAGCACAATTTTTTGTTGCAATTGAGGCTAACTCAAAGGATTTGGCCAAGAAAAACTTAGTCCAGTAGCACTCGATTGAATCCACATATGTGTTGTGTGGTGCCTAATGGAACATATGTGGCTAGAGGTACTCGGTCGAGTGGGACTTGGCCGAATCCCACTCGATCGAGTCTTAGTCACTTAATAAAAACCCTGGAAGGGAGTTTAAGCCCCTCATTTGTACAGTTTATATATATGTGGTTGAAGGGGTAGGTCTCTCATGCAACTACTCGCGTGGGTGCTTACTCATAAGGGATTTTGACTGAGTGGGATTTGGCCAAATCCAACTCGACCGTACTATCTAATGTGGCTCATGTGCTAGCTAGACCCCAACTAATTTGTAGAATTGTAGAAGTTTCAACTTCTGCAGCTTCTTTCACTATGAAAAAATCAAAAATTTCAAAGAAGTAAAAATACCCTTTTGTAGAGCTTGGAATTAGAATTTGGGATATATAATTTTTATAGTATTTCGATTACAGAAAGTTGATCAAATTTACTAGATATTGCAAGTGGGTATATTAAGTTTTGAGAAGACGTTGATTTAGAAATTTTTTTAAAATAGTAAATCAAATCATAAAATTTTTAACTTATATACAACACTAGAGGAGAGAGTCCTCTTCAAGAATATGTGTGTGTGTGTGTGTTTGGTGTAGTTTTGATAGGGGAAAGAAGGTTGGAGATGAAAACTATCAATTTTGGGTAAGTTCGACTTTGATTAGTTATAACAGACAAAATATAGATCAAAAATAGTTCTTTCTTTTTTTCTGCACTATCTATATATGTCATCTAAAACATATTCTGAAATCCATGGAAAAAATGGTTTTTTACTTGTAGTTTTTGGGTGGGAAGTGGACCCCCTGATTTGCACTTTTTTTTAGCAAACAAAAAATAGACTTTAAAATTAAAAAAATATATCAATTCTTGACTGAATTTTTTAAAAAAATTAAAGGCATAAACTTCATCCAATTCTACACATTTCATCAGTTTACATCATCTTCATATTTTTAATAGAAATTTCACTTTTATGCCCTTGAAGTTGAATAGTTTTGGTGTTGTTAGTCTTATCCTTTATAAAAATGTGACATCTTATTGTACTTTTACCCAAAAAAATAAAGTAAAAATAGAATCAAAAATAGCAAATGCAAACAAAAGCTCCATCTTTTTTGTCAACACCCTTGAGGGAAGACAACAGAAAATTGCTAATATTCTGGGTTGTGGTATCAACGTCTTTCCATCCTCTCACTTGGGCCTACCCCTAGGAGTCAAACCTCTAGAAGCCTTCTGGAATAAACTAATTAATAGGTGTAAGAATTTGAAAATAACAAAGATTGAACCAAGGATCTAGAGGTTAAAGAAAAGAACAAGAGAGATGATATGAATGCAAAGATGGATATTGAATTGATTCAATGAATTCACCTCGAAATGATTGATGAAGATTACATAATAGGCCTCCTTATATAGGAAAGGCAATAAAAGAGAATGATAAGGAGCTGATAAGCTATCTCCTATGCTAGGTGTAATCACATGTCCACCAAATGTGGATCATCCTCCATTATCCAATAAAGTATGTGCAATGGATTAGGATGATAATGTGATAAGAGCACAAAAGGTGGATCTCACACACAAAGAGGTATGTCATGACAACTATCACACCTAAAGTGGAAATTCTCCTACACCATGTGCTTAATGAGGTGCACACTCCTAGGTGTCTCAATCACTAACTACTATGCAATGCATTATCCTAAGTAAGATTAAGTAAAGTGTAATTAGGAATATTTAATTACACCAACACCCCCCTTAAGTGCAACTTAGGGGAATGCACTTAAACTCACAATGTAAGATGGGTCCCAGCTACTAGGCCATGTTAGGTACCCATGTACAAAATGCAATACATGAAATGCATAACTCTCATAAAGTGGAGAAAGAAGGAAAACCTCATGGGAAAAACCCTCCACCAAAAAGAGAGAAGAAAACAAGATGAATGGATGGATGGAGTACTCAAGACCCCCCAAGAACTACATACATCATGTATATAAAAAGAAGTATCCCCCCATAAGTAGGATAGTAGGAGACATGATATCCCCCCCATAATGTAGAATCTCCCATGTTGATGAAGAGTACCTACAAACAATAGATCAACCAATGCTTACAAGAAACATGTCTCCCCTTAGGAAGAAATAGATACATCAAATGATGAAGAAGCCAATCCTTGTGCAAATGGAATGAGGAAGAAGATGTAGGTCTCCCTGTATGAATCTATGAAGACTGTATAGGTCTCTCCAAGATCAAAGAATCTATCACCTCATGTGACAAATCAAGTGAAGAAGAAGAATCAAGTGTGCCAATCTCAAAAGAAGGTGAAGAAGTATCCCCAGCTATGATGAAATTGTCATCAAGGGAAAGAGAAACCCCCCATGTATGTCTTCCAAATCTACATCATGAGAATCAACAAATGTTGAAGATGCATCCAAGTGTATCATCTTAAAATGGAAGCACTTCCATGTTAAGAGTGTTTAGCCCTTCGAGTAAGTGGTTTGGGGTCATGTTAAGCACCTTGATTAGGTCTTTGCATGTATTTGGCTTTCTCCCCGCTTTCCACTTCTTCTCTGTACTTGATTTCTTCATTCTAAGTGAAATTAGGGTTAAGCTCTTAAGGACTTTCTTGATTTTCCCTCTTCCATGGCTGTATTTTCTCGGTAGGGTTTAGAAATGAGACCTCCTAGTCCTTCATCACATCAAATAGAGGATTTTTTGTCTATTCCTGACAACAGGTCCTATTTGGATATCAATTTCTAAGTTTCTGGCATCTCCTGGAACCTTTGCTGCAAATCCTGAAAAAGTTAGGGTTTGAGGTCAAGGTCGACCTTGACACTGACTAGGTTAGGGTCGACCTCAACCTTGACCTCTTCTTGCCAGGATATCAAATTCTCATCTATCAGCAGTTTGGCTTTTGGGATAATTATTTCTCCACCTCCAGGTTGGCTGTTTCGGGCTCCGAAACGGTAAATCCTTTAATTGTATTTAATCAAGGTATATTTTCTAAAGGTGAGGACCTAATTGGGATTTAATTCTTCAAGGTGGCCCATCTAGAGGAGTGTGCCCTAGATCACTATAAAAGGAGGCCTTCCTCTCTCATTTTCACATCAAGTTTTCATATCTCATCTCATTGACACTCAAGCAATTTCATGTGCAAGCTCTCAAGTTCAAGCAAGTCATCAAGCATTCAAGTGTTCAAGAATTCATCTATTGAGGAGTTCTATTGTTAGCTATTGAAGGATTCAATCTCTTTTGAGCCCCCTTGAAGATTCATCCTTCTCCATTCATTCAAACCTTCTCATATGCAAAGATCAAATCAAGATTGGTGTTGAAGATCAAAATACCATTAATTAGAGACATCCTACATTCATTGAAACATTCTTACTTGTGGATTTGAGGATTCGAATCCTCTACAAGGACTTCAACATAAGCGAGGTGGTTTGTTTCAATTACTTTGTTTATGCATAATATATTTCAATTCAATTTCAAGGTTAATTCCTAAATTGGGGTTTGACCAAGGCAAACCCCCCATACAACCAAAAACCCCCAGTTTCTTGTAGGTACAGGTGTGGAATCTCAAATTTGAGAGAAAATTCAAATACCCTTTTCAGCAATCTTTCAGGATCTGCGAACAGAATCAGAATTGGACTTCAAATAAATAATGTGGTCTTTGACCTTTTAAAAGGTCAAAGTCGACCTGTATGAATTTGGAGAAAAGATTTATGGGTTTTGTTCGCCTCAACATTTCCTGTCCAGAACAAGTAACAAAATCTTCAGAAAGTTCATACAGAAGCTAGAATTCAGCATTTTCTAGATTTTCCCTAATTCAAGGTTAGTATTTGCACTTGAATTATTTCAATTTCAAGCATAACACACATTTTCTACCTAGGGGAAACATCAGATTTGTTCTTTCTTCCATATTAACCATAAATTGATTTGATTGTGTATTAACCTCTAGGTTGATCAAATTAGATCTCCTTGTGGGGAATTTGGGTTTGAGAATAGATCTCATATTTCCCCCCTTAAAAAAAATGAATGATGTTGAATACATTTTAACCTCATTCATTTTGGTGAACCCAACTAGCGTACTCTCTTTCTTTTTGGTGTTAGATTTCCTTTTATCTTGTTAGTATTAGATTTTTCCTTTGTGATTGATCTTGCATGCTAATTAGATTTCATATTCATGCTATATGTGTTTTTATTTTAGTTCATTTACATTATATTGGTTTATGAGATTTACTACCACTAGTCCTACTTATAATATTCCGGTTAGAAGAAGTCATAGACTCATGGGTGCCTTTGAGCCTGAATCTTCTCCTTTCCTTAGGATCCCCGATGATAACTTGATTCTTCATGATTCTAATCCTACTATGGAGCAGAACTCTTCTCACTCATCTCATGATGAGGATGATACTTTAAGGGTTCCTCCTGAACAAGTCCAAAAACTTTCCACTGAACTTGATAAAATGGGTAATTGGCTTCTTCAAGAAAATCATGGTCAAGATTCTATTCAAGCTATAGAGGCTCTTAAGAAAGTTCTTCATGATAGTGATCAAGGTGTTAACCTCTTGCGTGGTATTACTCATCTTGTGCATTCCAATGTTAAACCTTTAACTCAAGAGGCTCAAGATTTAGGTTTCACTACTCCTATCACTAGTGTTGAACCTCCTTCTAATCCTTTACCTAGTATTCCTATCTATACTCCTCCTTTGGTGACTGTGATGGTTCCCTCTATTCCTATGAGTGTTCCTCCTATGTCCCTTCCTACATCACAACCTTCATATCATAGTGTTCCTTTCACTTATTCCACTCCACTTCCAGCTGTAGTTCCTAGTGTTCCTCCAGTTGTGTCTTCTATTCTTGCAGCTTCTTATACTTTACCTAGTGTGTCTAATGTTGCTACTCCTCCTATTTCCTCTAATGATTCCACCATCACTAGTTTGGCTCAAACTGTATCATCCTTAGAACAACAACTTGCTTCCTTAACACAAAACAAGTTTAGTATTCCTACATGTGACATGGGAAGTCCTTTGTCCCGGGATATTATCCGAACTCCTGTTCCTCAGCAAGTTGATATGCCTCATCTTGAGAATTATAATGGAAAGGGAGATCCCATTCATCATGTTAAAACATTTCAAATCCTTTGTAGTGATTATGCTCATGACCATAGGATTTTAGCCAAACTGTTTGCTTGAACCTTTCGTGACAAGGCCTTACAATGGTATTGTTCCTTGCCTCCGTATTCCATTGATTTCTTTCCATAGCTTTCTAATGCCTTTATTCAACAATTTCAAAACAATATTGGCCCGCAAGTGTCTTTGACTGATTTAATGCATTGTAAACAAGGTGCTAAAGAAAAGTTAACTGAATTTATTGGTAGATTTAAGCATTTGCATGAGATTTCTTATCTTATTCCTGATATTGATATTCAATGTATGTTTATTTCAAATTTGCAAAAGGATATTAGAGATAAGATTCTACTTAATGAATTTACCTCTTTTCAACAACTTTGTGTAGCACTTCATCATTATCAATTACAAGTGAGTCAGTTTTTGAGAAAAACTCCAATGGCTCTTATTCTAGTTGATAAGAGTGATGCTACTGCTAATCCAAACAAGTTTCAAAAATTCAAAAATTATGTCAAGGTAAACAAACAAGAGAATGCAGTTGCTGATCAGGTTGCTGTTGCATCTCATAATGCCACTTCTGCATCCACTGCTTTTTGATTAAATCGTACGTTTACTCCTCTTTCTAAAACTTTACATGCTATTATGAATAGGTTGTTAGCTGCTAATATGATTACTTTACCAACTATTCGACCTCTTTTACCTACTATGATTGCATCTAAATCTTTTGATCAAAATGCTTTTTGTCAATATCATCATTAGAATGGTCATGATACTGAGAGATGTTATTCTTTAAAACATAATGTCCAAGATCTCATTGATGCTAAAGCTTTATCTGTTGATAATCTGGATAGTAGTGGGAATCAATCTATCTCTCCTCCTAATCAGAATATTCAAATCTATACGAATCCATTACCTATGCATGATACTAATACTATTGCTCAACCATCTGCTCAGGAACTTGTGTATGATTCCAAGATGGATGATCTTAATCATGTTGTTAATCACATGGAGCATGTTGCTAAGCCTACATCTCCACCTCAACCTTCACTTCATGTTTTATCTCAACCTCAAGTTAAACCTAAAACTAAAGTGAAACCTCAACCTAAACCTCGACAACAATTCAAGAATAAAAGACCTCGGGAAATTTTTATTACCTTTAATGACTCTGAGATTATTAAGGCTCCTAATGGTCCACTTTACATTGCTGCTAGGATTGCTAAGATATCTACTTATGGTTGTCTTGTTGATTCTACCTCCTTAGTCAATGTTATCACTGAAGAAATTTTTTTTTATGAAAAGCTTACAATGTGACTTCTATGATACATTGGATGTGTGGATTCAAACTTGTAATGGTTTTCTTTATCCCTCATTTGGTTCTATTACTTTACCAGTTGAACTTTTTGGAAAACTTGTGAACACTACCTTTGTTGTGTTTCCTACTTCTGATCAATTTCAAGTTAAGCTAGGTTTGCCTTGGTTTACTACCATGCATGCTATTGCTTCACCCATCCATAAGTGTCTTAAGTTCATTCATGATGGTGAAGTGAAGATGATCAATCATAGTCTATATCAACCTTCTAGGCCTAGAGATTGTGCTACTCTAGATTTCATTTGGCCTTCCTTACCTAATTCATGTCCTCCTCGCCCTGATAATATTTTTCAATCATATCAAGCTTATAAGCATCATAAGATTCTTCAATTAAGAATCCCTCCTATGGATCTTAATCATGGTCTTTTACCTACACCTTCGATAACTCCTTTAACTATGGCTTCTAGTTCTGTTAATCAAGTTCTTCCTACCAAATCTATCAAAGATCCTATGATTGTTCCTCCTATGGTTGATAATCCTATTAATCTTCCTAAAGAACCTATGACGGATCCTGTGATTGTTCCTCCTAGTTCTCATCCTATTTCAAATAAATCAAAATGTAAATGATCTGCTAATGAACATTGTAAAAAGTGTCGTGCTCATGCTAAAGCTAAAAGATCTCTACTTTATGTGGAAACACCTATGCATAATGTATTAGAAGATTTTGTTACTAATAATGATGTTCACATGCATGATTATGATGATTCTATTTGTATCTTAGATCCTATTTTGATTAATTTGGATGATGAAGATACTCTTGATGATACCGATAATGTTAATGATGAATATGAGACTATTGACATTGACATTGATTTGCCGAATATGGTTTCATCTCAATTAACTCTTACACCTAGTATCAAACATAGTGATTCTCAAGAGGATCCTTGTTTGGAACTGGCTATCATTCCTACTGCATTGGATATAGTCCCTCTTGTGAGTTACCCACCTACCCTAAATGATATACAATGAGATGGGGAAAGTAGGCAGCATGCTTGAGTGACTTGTCCTTCGTGGTAGCTTTGTTATGTGTTTTCCTACTGTACTATGCTTCTCCCATAATGTGATTACTAAATGTTGTTAGATTTTTTTATATGATCCTTGTTACTCAATTGGTACAAGGTGATGAAGGAATTGAAACTGTTGTTCAAATTCCTCTATATGTATCTATATTCTTCTATGTATTGTTCAATGTTATGTAGTAACTGTGCTATTGTTTGTAAATGTTTCCTTGTGTAATCTACTTGGATTTGAGATATGGTAGCACTAAATCTTTTTGGTCTCCGTGTCATGGTCTGAAAAGATTCTCCTTCATATATCTTATGTAATCTTTCCTCCTTTGTGATTGTAGTTCTACTTCCTTTGGGGAATGATGTCAATTCATTTGCAATAATATCATATATATATTATCTTATGATCATACTGACCCCATGGTAGGTAGATCCCTTCCATGTTCTCTGTATGTTTCTATGTTATTTCCCTTGATTTTTCTTCATCTGGGGGCATCTTGACATGGAAACATAATTAGTGGAGCTGTTTATGTTTCTATTAAAGCCATTGCTCCTGTTAAAGTGTTAGCAATGACTTTAACATGGGGGCATACACTCTGCTCACTTATTACACACACACTTATAAAAAAATTCAAAACATGCTAAATGTTCTAAAGATAATGTACATAAGTTGCTAAATCCTGAGGAGGACACACACTTTAAATTTACTTTTCAATCTTTCTTTTTGGATTAAGAACTAATCCTTAAAGTATGGTTTTATATTAGGATCTCTTGATCCCTCCAGTTTCAAATACACATATATTGTGATCCCTTAAGGTCGGAAGTGTCCTTAAGACTGGATCTCTTTTGTTTTTATTTTATTTTTGGTTTTATTCTTATGGAATAGAATATTCCTAAGGATAAATCCTTGATGGGTTGACTAGTGAGTAGCCACATTCACTAGGTGGTTCAATTCCATCTTTCCGGTTGCACCTTTTTCATGTGTGGTTCACAATGGGACATAAGTTCTCATTGGGCAAGGTAATCACACTTTTTCTTTTTCTCTTTAGAGATGTCTCTCCTATCTATGATTTAAGAGTCAATGAAGACTTGAGTCCTTTGGGGCTTGGGATTTCTCTTTGTCCCTTAGATTACAATAAGATTATCTTGTTATTTTTATCTCCTTTACCAAGAGTTTGCATTGAGTCTATACTCTTGCTAAAGTGGGGGCTTAATGTATCCTCTTAAAATGGAAGCACTTCCATGTTAAGAGAATTTATCCCTCTGAGTAAGTGGTTTGGGGTCATGTTAAGCACCTTGATTAGGTCTTTGCATGTATTTTTCTTTCTCCCCGCTTTCCACTTCTTCTCCACACTTGATTTCTTCATTCTAGGTGAAATTAGGGTTAAGGTTTTAAGGACTTTCCTGATTTTCCCTCTTCCATGGCTCTATTTTCTAGATAGGGTTCAGAAATGAGACCTCCTAGTCCTTCATCACATCAAACAAAGGATTTTCTATTTGTTCCTGACACTGGGTCCTGTTTGGATATCAATTTCTAAGTTTCTAGCATCTCCTAGAACCTTTGCTGCAAATCCTGACAAAGTTAGGGTTTGAGGTCAAGGTCAACCTTGACCTTGACTAGGTCAGGGTTGACGTTGACCCTAACTAGGTTAGGGATGACCTTGACCTTGACCTCTTCCCACCAGGATTTCAAATTGTCATCTGTCGGCAGTTTGGCTTTTGGGATAATTATTTCTCCACCTTCGGGTCAGCTGTTTCGGGCTTTGAAATGGTAAATCCTTTAATTTTATTTAATCAAGGTATATTTTCTAAAGGTGAGGACCTAATTGGGGTTTAATTCTTCAATGTGGCCCATCTAGAGGAGTGTGCCCTAGATCACTATAAAAGGAGGCCTTCCTCTCTCATTTTCACATCAAGTTTTGAATCTCATCTCATCGACACTCAAGCAATTTCATGTGCAAGCTCTCAAGTTCAACCAAGTCTTCAAGCATTCAAGTGTTCAAGCATTCATCTATCAAGGAGTTCCATTGTTAGCTATTGAAGGATTCAATCTCTTTGGAGCCCCCTTGAAGATTCATCCTTCTCCATTCATTCAAACCTTCTCATATGCAAAGATCAAATCAAGATTGGTGTTGAAGATCAAAATACCATTGATTGGAGACATCCTACATTCATTGAAGCATTCTTACTTGTGGATTTGAGGATTCAAATCCTCTACAAGGACTTCAACATAAGCAAGGTGATTTTTTTCAATTACTTTGTTTATGCACAATATATTTCAATTCAATTTCAAAGTTAATTCCTAAATTGGGGTTTGACAAAGGCAAACCCCCCATACAACCCAAAACCCCCATTTTATTGTAGGTAAAGGTGTAGAATCTCGGATCTGAGAGCAAATTTGGATATCCTTTTCGACAATCTTTTAGGATTTGTAAACAGAATCATAATCAAACTTTAAATAAATAATGTGATCTTTGACCTTTTAAAAGGTCAAAGTCGACCTATGTGAATTTGGAGAGAAGATTTTTGGGTTTTGTCTGCTTCAACATTTCTAGTCTAGAACATGTGACAGAATCTTCAGAAAGTTCATACAGAAGCCAGAATTCAGCATTTTCCAGATCTGCCCTAATTCAAGGTTAGTATTTGCACTTCAGTTATTTCAATTTCAAGTATAACACACATTTTCTACCTAGGGGAAAGATCAGATTTGTTCTTTCTTCCATATTAACCATAAATTGATTCGATTATGTATTAACCTGTAGGTTGATCAAATCGGATCTCCTTGTGGGGAATTTGGGTTTGAGAATAGATCTCATATTTCCCCCCTTAAAACAAATGAATGATGTTGAATACATTTTAACCTCATTCACCAAGTAGTCATCACATTCTGCAAGATTTGAAACACTATGATCATCCTACTGAATAGTAGAGCCCATGTCTAAAGAAGCAGGAGGTGGAGGAGTAGGAAGACTAACACTTGTCTCAACAACAAAATGATTCAAGTGCCCAAAATTCTCCTCATAATTATCCCTTGGAAAAGGGATGTGTACATCATGAATATCATCATCATTATCAACAAAAATTTAAAAAGATAAAAGTGTGATGTATGATCAACAACTTCCATAGCTATGACATTTCTAGTCTCCATGTCCCTAATGTAGACAAAATCAGGAGTGAACTCAACAATTTTACCTTGTGCCCCATGTGTAATTTGGTAAATAGAAAGGAGATTAGTGGTCAAGGATGGTACACAAAGAACATCATTAAATGTCCCCTCTCCCATAGGAATAGAACCTTTCCCACAAACTCTCATGAATGTGTTGTTACCCATCAAAATATTAGGAGAATTACAAGGCTCAATAGAAGAAAACATATCCATAGAAGATTTCATATGATGTGATGCACCTGAATCAAGAAGCCATTTACCTTGCTCAAGATGTGTGGAAGCCAAGAGTGCTTGTCCTTTACCTTTATCTTTGGATGATGATGGAGATGTAGAAGCTACCAAATGTGTAGAAGAAGGAGCAGACACTGTTGAGGGTAACTTAATGTTGTGCTTCTAAATAATGTGAGTTATCTCATCAATCTTCTTTTGAAAACACTTATGCTCATCATGTCCTAGCTTTTTACAATAAGTACATTTATCTGTCTTTCTTCTAGATGATTCCTCGCTTGAAGAGGACTTGGATTTAGTACTATTGTGTGAAAGAGATTCATTACCTTTTTCATGAGGCTTAGGATCCTTATGATGTTTCTTTCCTTTTCTATTAGAAGCCTTTGATGTAGACTCACTTGCAATCAATGCTTGATGTGTGGAAGGCTTCAATTGACCCATGTGTGCCAACTTTTCTTGTTCCCTTGTGAGTTACACTGCAAATTCATCAAGAGAGGGAAATTTGTATGCACTACCAAGAGCATCCATAGTAGCATAGAATGTAGAAACAAAGATAGAATAATCAGGACTAAGCTTGGAAAGAATAGAAAAGATCAATTGTTCATCCCCCTTAACAATGCCACATGAAGAAAGCTCTGATCTAATAGAATTGAACTTAGAGAAAAAGACTTGAATATTGTCAAAATCACTAGGATTAAGACCTATAAGATCATTCTCTAATCTAAATTTTCTCATTCTATCAGGTTTACCAAAGAGTCCTCCCAATATGACCCAAGCATCATGAGGATGTGTGCAAGATGCAATATGAAAGTGCAAGTCATGAGAGATAGATGATCTAAGAGAGCCAAGTGCTTTATCCCTTTGATCAAACCATTTTTGCCTTTCTAGAACACCTGTTTGAGGTTCTTGATCCTGCCTAAGAGTCATTCTAAGCAATCCAATACTCAACAAATGATCACTTAAAGATACTTTCCATTCATGGTAGTTATACGAAGTGAGGATTTTGACCTTTGAATTATCCATATTGCAACCAAATAATGACTGATAACTATTTATAACTCCAAATGACTGATACAAATCAGAAAACTGAAATCCAAGGATTAACCAAATGCAAATATAGCCCCAAAATGACCTATTTCTAAAAGTGATATGTCCACCCAAAATCACTGAAATCTAATTATAGATCTGGAAAGTGGACAAAAAATCATGCACTTTCAAAAAAAAATTCACCTCAAAATGTTACCGTATGTGCCCAAACGAAGCCCTGGAAGTTATATAAATCAGGAATAGACAAGAATAGTCAACAAAATCTGCAATTTTAGATAAATCAGGAAACCAAATTTTGAAAATAATACCACCACTGGATTCTTCAGGAAATTCTACCCAATTTTAAAAAAAATTGCTTGAAAAAAGTAGCAAAATTGAGCGAGTTATGGTCCTCTGAAGTTGGACTGCAAAATGAAAAACCTCAATGGTGAAGGCAGAGAATTTTCCAAACCCTGCTGACATCAATGATCTACTAGGTTAAATTTGATGGTCAGATGACCATTGTAGAAAGCCCAATTTGGCCTATTTTGATGGCTAAAAGGATGTCAATTTTAGGCAAATAAAATGATGACATCAGGAATTTTTTCAACCCTCTAGCTTATGTGGTGATGAGGTGGTAGACCATACAGATGATGTCAACATCTATATGGATGACATGTCCTTAGTAGCTAGCATGTAGGTGATGTGGCAGGTACATACTACTCTTGTTCTCGACCATACTGGTGACATGGCAGCCTGCCACATGTCAGTTGTTGATTGGCTGCGTAGGTGAGTTGGGCAGGTTGTGTTGATGGTCTGCGTGCTATCACATGGTGCACCATGTCCATTGTGTCTATTGCATGGTGTGTCCATTATGTCTTCAGTGGTGGCTGCTTCGGTGGTGAGACTACACTGTGGAGGGATCAAGTGGCCAATGGAGGAGGAGGAAGGGCAACCACTACTGGAGGGCACAGGTGACGGAGGTTTGCACCGTGGAGGAGGTAGCAACCAGGGTTTGCACTGCACCATGGTGGAGCTATTGTTCATGGAGGTGGAGAGCCAAGTGGGTTGGGCATCTACGTTGGTGTGGATCTAAGCGGTGGTGGCGAAAGTGGAAGGAGGAGCAGTGGGGAAGGCTCTTTAACCTTTTTATATGCAAAGGCCCCTTAAAATGAAGTAGAAAGCCCATGTTTACCTGCGGGCTTGAGACCGGTGTTGATGCATTTAGTGTGTGGTATGATGATGTCACTATTGATGCTAGTTGAATAAGGAATATTCTCTACCGCATGTCATGAATGGAGGCCACGTACCAAGCTCGATAACAATATTTTGCAATTTTTTTTTTTGTAAAATGGCAGAAAAAAAATAATATTTTTTTTGAAAAATCATACCACAGAGGTGCAGATCAGGCTGTACGGTTTGATTTGCAAAAAAAATTTGCCTCAATTTTGACTTTCACCAAATATAGGTGAATTTATAGTCGATCTTAACCAAAATAGCCTCCCGGATGCAATTGTAAGGTCAGATCTATCCCAAGATGCCGCTATCGCATGCTAGTTCTCAGATCTAAAATTTGGACCTTCAAAGCTTGCATCAAGATCTCTTCAAATCGGCTAATCAAAACAGTCCAGTGGCTCTGATACCATGTAAGAATTTGCAAATAGAAAAGATTGAACCAAGGATCTAGAGATTAAAGAAAAGCACAAGAGAGATGATATGAATGCAAAGATGGATATTGAATTGATCCAATGAATTCACCTTGAAATGATTGATGAAGATTACATAATAGGCCTCCTTATATAGGAAAGGCAATAAGAGAGAATGATAAGGAGATGATATGCTATCTCCTATGCTAGGTGTAATCACATGTCCACCAAATGTGGATCATCCTCCATTATGCAATAAAGTATGTGCAATGGATTAGGATGATAATGTGATAAGAGCACGAAAGGTGGATCTCACACATAAAGAGGTATGTGATGACAACTATCACACCTAAAGTGGAAATTCTCCTACACCATGTGCTTAATGAGGTGCACACTCCTAGATGTCTTAATCACTAACTACTATGCAATGCATTATCCTAAGTAAGATTAAGTAAAGCGTAATTAGGAATATTTAATTACACCAACAATAGGTTTAATAGGAACCTTGCTGGTTGGAAAGGGGTCACCCTTAGCCAAGCTGGAAAAATTCAACTAGTCAAATCTACTTTAGAAAATCTCCTAACCTATGCTCTCAGCCTCTTCTCCATTCCTATGAAATTTGCAGAGATCATGGAAAGAATACAGAGAAGATTCCTTTGGTCTAGCACAGAGGAACAGAAGCGCATCCCTCTCATAGCCTGGGAGAAAGTTTGCCACCCCAAAAAATTCAGTGGTCTTGGAATAAGGAATATAAGAATGTTTAACAAAGCTCTTCAAGCCAAATAGATTTGGAGAATATTCAACAGCAAAGGTGAGTGGTGGGACACCATTGTAGAGAAATATCTCACGCACAACTCTATCTATTTCTTCTTTGAAGAGATAGACTCCCCGAAAGGATTTATAATTTGGAATGGTCTCCTTAGCGCTAAGGAATTGGTTAAGTCTAGAGAAAAATGGAAGATCGGGAATGGACAATCTGTCAATTTCTAGAACAATAATTGGCTTCAAATGGGTTGTTTAAGAAATTTTGAGACCTTCTATGCCTGGAGACATGTCTGCACCTAGCTCTATGGGCCCCAAGTTAGCAACTACAAAAGGGATGGAAACTAGGTGGATCTCTCCCAAATCTCTTAGGATCTGAAACCTCTAATGAAAGCCCTCAATGTGGTCTCTCTCTCCTCAACTCAGGATGAGTTCATTTGGGAAGACTCTTTGGATGGTATCTTCACTGTTGCTTCTTCCTACTTCTTATAGATTCCTCAAACCCAAGATGGCTAAAGCTTGGATTCCAGGTCTTATGCCCAAAATCAATGTTTTTTTTGGATCCTGCTCTAGAACCACATTCTCACTATTGATAATCTCATCAAGCATGGATTCCAGATCCCCAACAGGTGCGTTCTCTGTAAGTGTCAGGAAGAATCAGTGGATCACTTATTCATTCATTGCTCTTTTGTAAGTAACATTTGGAAACATCTTTTCTTGGCTCTAAACTTAACCTGGTGCTTCCCCGTGTCTTTCCAAGATCTTTTCTCTCAATGGACTTTCAAAATGTTTAATCCAGATTTTTGGACCTACTGCAATTGGATCCTTCTTCACCTCTGCAAGGGAGTCTAGAAAGAGTGCAACAATTGCATCTTTCGTGACAATGCCTCTCCCCCCAAAATTCTCTTTGATAAAATCCAACATGTTAACGAATTTTTTTTCTATTGCAGGAGAACTAACCATCTTGCAAGAAGGACTCAGGCCATGTCCTAGGAGAAAACACTAAACTGCACCTGGAGATGCCCCCTGATCGGCTGGGTAAAAGCCAACTTCAATGAAGCTTCCAAAGGCAATCCTAGCCTTGCTAGCAGTGGAGGAATAATCAGAAACTACTTTGGATCTGGCCTAGCAGCTATCATTTTACCTCTGGGCTCTCAATCTAATCACTTTGCTAAAGCCTGCATGACTCTCCAAGTCACAAAACTTGCCCAGGAAATTGGGGTTAAGAAGCTCTGGCTCAAAGGTGACTCAATGAACATCATCAACTGCTTAAACCTCATTCACTTCCCCTCTTGGACTATATCCAATATCATTGTTGAAACCCGCACTATCTTTAACTCTTTTGCGAAGCTGTATATCTCTCATGTGTACAGAGAAGGCAACAGTGCTGCTGATTGGTTTTCCAACCTCGCTGTCACAAAGGATGTCAAGATGACATGGCAACAAGGAGAAGATATCCCTTGTGAAGAAAAGCTTCTCCTAGACATGGAAAGACTCCAAAGCACTGAGGGAATCATAAAAATATGACCGGTTCTATTTTGATGTGGCTTCCTTGCCTCAAGCTAGCTTATGGCCTATTTCCTTGTTGTTTTGCTTGCTTTGTTTTCTTCCTGCTGATTGTAATTTTATTTCGACTGTGGGTTTTAGGCACCCTGTAAAACCTATTTTACTTAATAAAAAAAATGCAAACACATAAAAAAAACACAAAGAATTTTATAGTGGTTCACCTTATCAGGCTACATCCACTTTCAACCTATGATTCTCAATTTTATTAATTTCTCACAATAGCAATAGAATAGCCATAACATGGTCTATTTAACCAAATATAGATTTAGTCTCTAGAGACCAAATGTGGAAGATGAAAATGTTTTTAGTTACAACTAGAAGTGTTGAGTGATATTCTATGGAAGAAAAAATGTTACATGTTAGTGAACTAACATTCTCAACCAACAAAAACTGTTACATAAAGATTGGACTTCATACACTCAACAAACTCAACCAAAAGAAAGAAAATATTTGTTTTATGAATATTTTCTTAATTCAATTATAAATTGAATCAACATCATTTAAAAAATTCAATTTATATATAATAACTGAGTTTATATTATTTAAATGTTGGTATTCTTACTAATGCATTTCTTTATTTTATTATGTTATTATTATTTGCAATAATTAATTTATAAACTTTAATATTAATTATTTAACCAACATCCACAAACACACACACATAGTGATTGTCATTAATGTATGTTGTTGTAATAATAATGTACAAGTATAAAATTAAGTGCTTAGTTTTATCATTTTCCAATATCATAATTAAACAAAAGTTATTTTACATTAATTATTATCAGAATGGATATTAACGTTATCTCTCTCATAATTAAGAAATAGCTAAGGAGCATGCTTGATAAATGTTCATTTGAAACTAAACACAATTCACCTAAGTTATGTAATTCCAAGATAATAATTAATAATAATACTATCACTTCTTTTAACATATAAAGTATCAATTAATTCCACTAACTAACACAATGAAAGAGATGGCACACCAAAACTCGACTAACCCCAAAATACACCATGATCAAATGACAAGATGAACACAACTCAAAATATAGTCAAAGGATGGGTATTACAGTTGATCCTATCCTATTGCATTGGATGAAAAGTATGTACATTATGATGTGTTTGAGGTTTAGTTAAGTGTTAGGTTTATCTACAACATATGCTTGGAGCTGACTTAATCTAGGTCACACTGTTGGGATATTAAAGATTGATGCAAGAGCATCTCGGGTCCTTGGCAATCCTGTGTCACCAAAAACATATTTGAGTTTGTCTATGTTGCTCGATTCCTTCTTTGACTAAGTTGGCTTGGTAGTTGGTCAGTTTCCTTTGGTTACTGAGTTTGGTTGGTTATCTCCTGGGTGGTTGATTGTTTCACTGATGCTCAATGATACTTGTCTAGCACTTAGTCATCCTTGCTTACATAGTGGTTTCTTTGAGTTCCTGTTGAGGTTGACTTATGCATTTATTTTGGGGCATGGATTTAATGTTGGTATCCATCATTGGGAAGCATGTGGTCCTAGATTTGACCATTCCTTCTATTGATTGTAGATCTGAAGGCCGACTCAATTTGGTAGCCTCTTGTATAAATGTAGTTATTTGGTTAGAGTTGAGAAAGTCAATTTTTGACAGAAGATAGAAGTTAGAATATTAGAGATTATTTGTAGATCCTTGCATGTTTGAGGACTTCTGTAATTCATTGTAATATCTAGCTATAATCAGGAAGGCCTTATAGCCTAACATGTACGAATCAATTGGACTAAATTTATGAAAGTGATATACATTCTCTCTCTCACTCTATTGTTTGTTACTTTTGTGTGTTTTTGAGCAGGGTAGATTAGGTTAAGGTGTGCCATTCCTTGGCCCCTACCATCATCCTTTGTGCCAAGTGGTATCAGAGTGAGGTTCGATCTGGATCTAGGTTTGCAAATTTAGATTTGAAGGTTCCTTCTTGTGAAGCCCTAGTTGATTTGTTTTAGGGTGGCAGATTGTGTTCTGCCCTACAATTGCAAACCATTTTCAAGATGGTTCATGGGAGGTGAGATGCAGATCTAGGATTGGCAGACATGTTGAGACAACTTGCTGCTAGGTTAGAAGCTATTGAAACAGCCTAGAGAAGAGGAAGACATATTGAAGATGTTAGTGATGATGAAATTGAGGTGGAACAAGGTGATGCAGAACCTGCACCTATGATGGATTAGGGTGAAGAAATATTTTTGAAGGCTTTGACAATTCTAAAGTCTACACCACATTTTAATCCTCCTGAGTATGGTGGAAACTTGGATTTTGATGAATTAGTGGATTGGATCACTGAGATGGAAAAGTACTTTGAATATGAGAATGTACCTAAAGACAAGAAAGTGAAAATTGCAAGTACAAAGTTGAAAAGTCATGCATCCTTATGTTGGGAACACCTGCAGCTGGATAGGAAGAGGAAAGGTAAAAAAAAAATCAAGGTATGGAATAAAATGGTGAATAAATTGAAAGGAAAGTTCTTACCTTGTGGTTATCAGATTAACCTAGTTAGGTGAATACAAAGTTTGAAGAAAAAAGATAGCTCGGTAAAAGAATATACTGAGGAATTCTATAGATTAGATATCAGATTTGGACATGATGAAGATGATGTGGAAAGAATTTCTAGATACCTAAATGGTTTGAGAGTTCCATCCAAAAAGAAATCAATATGGTCAAATTGGAGAACATTGAAGAAGCTTATTAATTTGCATTGAAAGCCGAGGAGAAATTGAACAAGAGACATGAAAAAAGACAAAGAGGTAGAGGTGGTAGATTCTCTAGAGGAAGAGGTAGATCTTATGGTGAAAATAGTAGATCTGAACTAGAAAAGACAAATCTAGATAAAGGAAAGACTGAGTGGAAAGATGAAAGTTCATCTAGAGGTAGAGGTAATAACTACTGAGGTGGTTATAATAGAGGAAGTTTCCAAGGAACTTGTTACAATTATGGAGAAGAAGGACATAGATCATTTGAATGTACACATGCAAGTAAGAAGGTTAATAACAGTCGGAATGCTTTGGTGCAAGAAGAGCCACCGAATGAACCTGAGAAGGAAAATAACTTGATGGTAAGAAGAGCACTGTGGAATGAAAGTAAAAAGGAAGATTCGATAAGGAAAAGTTTGTTCAAGACCAGATATAGAGTTTCTGACTAAGTTTGGAAGGTAATCATTGATAGTGGTAGCTCAGAGAATCTAGCATCTAAGGAGATGGTCACAAAGTTGCAGTTGAAAAGGTTGGAACATCTGAAGCCCTATCAGATTTCATGGATCAAAGATGAGCACACACTCTTGGTAAGTGAACAATGTTATGTGAATTTGAAAATTGGAAAGTACTATGATAAGGTGTTGTGTGATATCATGCCTATGGATTGTTGTCATATTTTGTTGGGCAGACCTTGGCAATATGATAGACATGCTATATATGATGGGAGATTGCAAAAGTATACTATTGTGGCTGATGGAAGAAAAAAAATATTGTTACCATTGATGGAAGAACTTTTTAGTAATGTTTGCACATCTGTGAAAGTTTTCTTGATGGAAGGAAGAAAATTTGTTAAGGATTTAAAGAGAAATGATGTATGTTTTTCTGTGATTCCTAATAAACCAAGTGAGAAAACAGAGGATAGTGTTCCTGAGGAGATTGATTAGTTGCCCATTGAAAACAAAGATATCATTTCTGATAATGTACTTGATGATTTTTCACTGAAGAGAATTATTGATCATTGCATGGATCTTATCCCTGGAACTAGTTTACTGAATAAGGCACCTCATTGGTTGACACCTACCGAGAATCAGGAATTGAACTGAAAGATTCAAGAGTTGTTGGAGAAAGGTTTGATTAGAGAAAGTTTGAGTCCTTGTGTAGTACCTATTGTATTGGTACCTAAGAAGAATGGAGAATGGTTAATGTGTATTGATTCTAGAGCAATCAAAAAGATAACAATGAAATATAGGTTTCCTATACCAAGAATGGATGACATAATGGATAGTTTCACTGGAGCAAAGTATTTTACCAAAATTGATTTGAAAAGTGGGTATCATCAAATCAAAATTAGAGAAGATGATGAATGGAAGACTACTTTCAAGACAAAAGAAGGTTTTTATGAGTGGTTGGTTATGCCTTTTGGTTTAACTAATGCAGCTAGTACTTTTATGAGATTGATGAATGAAGTTCTAAAGAAATTCTTGGGTAAGTTTGTGATTATATATCATGATGATATTCTGATATTCAGTAAGACTAGAGAAGAACATTTGTTGCATGTTAGACAAGTTTTGCAGAGATTGAAAGAGGAAAAGTTACTGATAAATCTAAAAAAGTGTTCATTTATGAAAGAGGAGATTGTGTATTTGGGATTTGTTATTTCAGCTAATGGTTTGAAGATGGATCCTGAAAAGGTTGAAGCTATTTTAAATTGGCCTACACTTGAAAATTCTAATGAGGTAAGATCATTTCATGGATTGGCAAGTTTTTACCGAAAGTTCATTAGAAATTTCAATGCAATTTGTAATGCTATGACTAAGATTATGAGAGGAGACAAAAGAGAATTCAAATGGACACATGGAGCTGATAAAAGTTTTGAGACTCTGAAGCAGAAGGTTGTTGAATTTCCTATTTTGGCATTACCTGATTTCAATAAGGTATTTCAAGTAGAATGTGATGCAAGTGGTAGTGCAATTGGAGTTGTGATGAGTCAAGAAGGTAAACATGTTGCTTTCTTTAGTGAAAAGTTGAATGATGCAAGAAGAAAATATTCTATGTATGATCAAGAATTCTATGCTATTATTCAAGCTCGGAAGAAATGGAGACATTATTTGATGCCAAGTGAATTTGTGTTGTATACTGATCATAAGGCTTTACAATATGTGGGTAGTTAGAATAAGTTGAATCAGAGACATATGAAATGGGTTGAGTATTTGCAGAGTTATACATTTATGATCAAGCATAAGAGTGGAGTGACTAACCGAGTTGCTGATGCATTGAGTAGAAGGAGATCTTTGATGACTGAGATGAAAATTCAAGTTCTTGGTTTTGATGAGATGAGAGATTCTTATGAAGTTGATCCTGATTTTTCTGAGCTGTGGAGAAAGTGCAGAGAACCTATTCAAGATCAACCAAGTACTAAATGGGAAGAATATTTTATTTAGGAAGGTATGTTGTTTAAAGGTATTTAGTTGTGTATACTGAGAGGACCAATGAGAAATAATTTGATAAAGGAGAAACATAGTAGTGGTTTGGTTGGATATTTTGGAATTGATAAGACATTGAGTTTGCTTAACGAGAAATAATTTTGGCCATAGTTGTATAAAGATGTTCAACGATTTGTGAAAAGTTGTGGAGTTTGTCAAGTTGCAAAAGGAGTAAGTCAGAATACTAGATTGTACACACTGATTGTTGTTCCTGAGAAACCTTGGATTGACATTACTATGGATTTTGTTCTTGGCTTACCAAAGAAAGTAAGAGGTAATGATTCTATATTTGTTGTTGTGGATATATTTTCTAAGATGACACATTTTATACCATGTAGAAAGACATCAGATGTAGTACATGTAGCATATCTTTTCTTTAAGGAAATTGTTAGATTGTATGGATTACCAAGGATTATTATCTCTGACCGAGATAGTAAATTTGTTGGATACTTTTGGAAGACTCTTTGGAGAAATTTTGGTACTCAGTTGAAATATAGTTCTACATTTCACCCAAAAATTGATGGACAGACAAAGGTTGTAAACAGAAGTTTGGGTAATCTTTTGAGATGTTTAGTTGGAGACACACCGAGTAATTGGGATTATGTATTAGCACAAGCAGAGTTTGTATACAATAATTCAGTGAATAGGAGTACTGGAAAAACACCTTTTGAGATTTTAAATGGCTTACAACCGAGAGGTATATTTGGTTTGAGAGACATTGATGATGAAAGAAAGAGAAGTGTTGAAGGAGTGAAATTTGCTGAGTATATGAAGACATTGCATGAAGATGTGAAGTATAAGCTGGAAAAGAGTAATCAGAAATACAAAGATAGAGCTAATAGATCAAGGAGACATAAGACTTTTGATGTCGGTGATGAATTGATGGTTCATTTGAAGAAAGGTCAATTTCTTGTTGGAACATATGGGAAGTTGAAGATGAAGAAGTTTGAACCTTGCAAGATTCTTCAAAAATTTGATAGTGGAAATGTACATGAGATTGAGTTACCTGATGACATGGATATATCACCTATATTCAACATTGTTGATTTGTATGAGTATCATGAACCTGATGAAGAAATGATAGTACCGAAAGAGTATCCTAAGAAGTAGAATGAAGAAGTTGAGCAGATTCTAGAGCAAAGAGTTGGAAAAAGCATAAGAGGAAAATAGTATATGGAATATCTGGTAAAGTGGAAGAATAGACCAATTGAAGACATTTCATGGATTTCACAATCTGAGTTGGATGCAGCTTAGATCATATCTACTAAATATTTTGGAGAATCATTTCAAAATAACTCCAAGTGTCTGATGCAAGAGCATCTTAGGTCCTTGGCAATCCTGTGTCACCAAAAACATATTTGAGTTTGTCTATGTTGCTCAGTTCCTTCTTTGACCGAGTTGGCTTGGTAGTTGGTCGATTTCCTTTGGTTGTTGAGTTTGGGCGGTTATCTCCTGGGTGGGTGATTGTTTCACTAGCACTCAGTGATACTTGTCTAGCACTCGGTCATCCTTGCTTACCAAGTGGTTTCTTTGATTTGCTGTTGAGGTAGACTTGTGCATTTATTTTGGGGCATGGATTTAATGTTGGTATCCATTATTGGGCAGCGTGTGGTCCTAGATTTGACCATTCCTTCCGTTGATTGTGGATCTGAAGGCTGACTTAGTTTGGTAGCCTCTTGAATAAATGTAGTTATTTGGTTAGAGTTGAGAGACTCAATTTTTGACAAAAAATAGAAGTTAGAAGATTAGAGATTATTTGTAGATCCTCACATGTTTGAGGACTTCTGTAATTCATTGTAATAGCTAGCCATAACCAGGAAGGCCTTATAGCCCAACATGTATGAATCAATTGGACTAAATTTATGAAAGTGATCTGCATTCTCTCTCTCACTTTGTTGTTTGTTTTAGGTTAGGGTGTGCCATTCCTTGGCCCCTTCCATCCTCCTTTTCACCAAAGATATAGTACTAAGAGGGGAGGGGTGAATCAGTACCCTCTAAAACCTTCAATACTTAACAATATGCAATAGTAGTGCTTAACTAACCAACTAAGTCCATTGTTTGGAACATACATTCAAATAACTTGTAAATGTAAAATGCATGTAAACAAAACAATAAATCATAAATGAAATTCTCAACTCATGACTCAAATATTTTGGTTACACAAAAATGCTTGTTAGAAGGTAAAAATTGCGGTGGGGATGACACCCACAAATTCTTCACTACTGCAGTAAATAAGGTATGTCGGTTAAGGATAAAATTATTGATCACTTTCGATGATCTTATGCTATGAGGAGTAACATAATATCAACTAGATATACCTTGTTAAATAATTTTAGCAACACAAATTATCTGTGTACTCGGTTAAGAGATTTACATAAGATGGTTAAGTCTACTTTATTAAGAGATTTAAAACCTACAACAATGGTCAAATTGATAATAGTAGAATATCTATAAATGACAACTTATGCTTTCCTAAATCATATATATGAAATAAAAATCAAATATCACCTCAATGTGATGAATACAATCTTCTGTCATGCTCGATAGCCTTGTATGTTTCTGATAACACTGATACTATCTCTGAATAAATTCTCTATCATATAACCCTTGTCTGATTTCTAATGTCCTATGTGCAACTACTACTTCATGATCTCATATCATGAATTGATCAAAATGACATCTTTTACAATTATATATCAAAATGATTTGACCTAATTAGGGTTAAAACATCTTAGAAAACCAAAATCAACAGTGTACAAAAATAAACTAGATCTAACTGTTACATAGGAATCATCACAAAATCAAATGATTACATCCATATTAAACATGTTTTGATCTTGGTAAACCATTTATAGATCCATCTAAACCATTTGCATATAGATATGTGCCATTACATATTACTATGTCATTTCTTGAATAACTCGATAAACACTACATTCACTATTCAGTGAATAACTGATGCTTGGAGTGTAGAATGCTTGGTGATTACTAGCTCGATAATTAGTAATTCCTGATGCTCAGTAGACATGCTCGGTTAAACCTGTATACTTATAGCTTTATGTTCTACCTTGTATCTTCTCGGTGTGAAGACTTTGTGAGTTCAACCAAATGACTTGTTTAACTCCTTATTCCAGCCTTTACCGACTGAATAACTTAGATTACTGACTGAACTCATTTGATACTAATGACAATACTTAATGCTCAAATAGAGATAACAATCTTTGCCTTTGGCATTAGTATCAAAACTTTATGCATATGTACCAAATAAATCCAAAATTTACTAACTCCATATGAATACAAACTATATACATAGACTCTCTTCAAAATTCTATAAGACTTCCCCTTTGTGCATGCTCCTGATGGTGTGAAGTACATAGTGGCATTTACATGATTTCCCCCTTTTTGAAATTAATGCCAAAATAAAAAATGTATTTACAGCTTGTCAAAAATGTGCTTGTGGGTTTTTTGCAATGAAGCCAAGAGGTTTTCCCATTCCTCTTTCAAGTTGTCAAGAGCAATGTGCTCTAGACTGACTTGTGCATGCATATCAAAAATATTTTCCAAAAATGATATTTCTAGGGTAGCTACTAAGGCTTTAGCCTTCTCAATGTGTCTCTTCATGATTTTTAGGTGTGGAAGTAGCTAGGCTTGCAACTCAGTGACCTAGTCACTTATGGTGTCTTCCTGCTTCCTCAAGTCTGATCTCAATCGCCTCAGTTCTTGAACTTTCAGTATATGATTTTGAAAAGCATTAGGATCGGTTAGAGATGCATTTGCACTGACCAAGATCTCTTCATCTATTTTCTTAATCTTTTCATTGACCTCAATAGTGAATTGGTCTACAGTGAATAACTTAAACAAAATTTGTACAATTCTCTGAGTAATAGATTGAAGCTCGGTTATTACCTCAAATAACTTCACTTTATTAATAACCACTTCTTGACTGATTTTCTCTACTAATTGAATCTGAATCTTTGCTTCAACCCTTTCTTCAATTCTCTTTTCAACATCAATATGAGGGGTGTTGATATGACTTGTTAGAGATTGAAGTTAATCTAAAATGGGAGTATCCTCATTTATTGTGATCTTGGGAATAACTTGTTGAAGGATGTTTCTAACATCTTCTAGAATATTCTTTCTTTTACTCTCCTTAGTTTTTCTAGTGTTTCCTTCCTCGTGCAAAAATCCCCATATTGTCTTAGTTCTTAGGGGTCTAATTGTCTTGGGTCACATTCTAGCATCTCTATAATCTTATCTAATGTTACTAGATGATAGCCTCTTCTATCTTATTTTGATCCTCGGTTGACATGTGTACAAATGAATTTAACTATGGGGTGCCTAGGCCTCTATTTTCTACAAGTGATTAGTCTAGCTCATCAATAGATTGATCTTTATGTACAACTACCTTGAACTGATTTGGATATTCCTCTTCTTCATCATCAATGTAATCCTTACCTCTTATTATCTTTCTTTTCTTTGGTGCCTCAGAGGTGACTTGTGCATCTCTCTTATTCTTTTGATAATTCTTAGTGGTTGTAGGCCTTGTTATTTTTACAACTCCATTTTTCAAAGATGGTGAGTCAATAGTGGTAGATCTTGTTCATGCCCATGTTTGTACTTCTACTTGCTTCCTTTTCAGAGTCAACTTAACTGGTGTAGACTCTATGTCTTTCTCTAACTCGGTTGCCTCTTCATCACATGTAGTGTTAGCTAGGAGTAACTAACCCTCGGTTGCTACCTCAATTGGAATATTCTCAAATGCTTCAACATCATCTGCATCATCTCCAAATTGTTTCACTAATTTATCCATCATTTTCCTAGATTTCTTTGTAACTTTTCCAATGACTAGATCCATTTTTATTCTTTGTTTGGCCTCCTCATAGGTTCCAAACCTAGTAGCCTATGGATCCTTAGGCTCTGCCAGTAAAGCCTTGATTGACCTAAATGCCTAGTGATGCAAAGGGTTTGACAATCTCCTACCTTGTTACTTACTCCAACCTTTCAAATGTGTTAATTATTGGATCTTCTTACAATTTAGGATCTCCTAGACCCTTCCTACCAACTTCTCCTCCAAGGTATAGTTGGTTTCAAGAAGCCTCCAAAGTTACAAGCCCAACTAGTCTAACTAGTGACTCAAAAAGCTTAGTTTTCTTCACTGTTCCTTCACTTAGATTACCAAACCCCTGACTAGGATCTTCCCACACATTTACTTAGTCAAATATTAACCTTCTTGACCCTTCTTAGGTCATTCTACACTCTAATTAACTTCCCAAATCATTCTATTAGCCCAATTGCTCACTAAATTTCTAGGAGGCCTAATTGACAAATCCTAGTAGGTCTATTTCCATTAAAATTGTCCTAGTTCTTCCAAATTCTCCACCTGACCCCACAAAAAAACTTGAAAATATCTAAGGTATCAGTCAACCCTATCAGATTCCAAAATCTTGACCTTTGATGACACCCAAAACCCTAGTTTCTTGTAGGCCCTAGTTTTTAGCCTATAAATTAGGCCTCTGGACCAGTGAGTGCAAATGTTCTTCAAAATTGTCTCCAATCATTGTTTCTCCTCCAATAACCTTTGTAACCTTATAGAAGGCTCATTAGTGCATCCAAATATGGCACTGAGCTTTCCCCAAAAGGTCTTGGGCGTCTGTATAGGTTATGTTTCTTCCATGTCCTGGCTCACATGGTTTCACTAGTTAGCCATAGGGCTTCCCCTTTGGTTCATGAGAACCTCTACAACAAAAAAATTAAAACTAGAAAACCTATCTATAGACTCTAACCCTATGTTCCACATGGTTTCAGACAAATCCAGTGGAGGAAACTTAGGTTAGAGCCATCCTTAACCAGTTGGCACTAGTTCTAGGCCTAGCAGACCAATAGCATATAAAATTCTAAAACTTTGAATCTACTAAACTTCAAAACAAACTACCTATTGAATATGAAGGATAAATGTAAAAACTATAAGATTATGGAGCCCGATCACCTATGCCAATCCATACATAGTCGTATAGTTGCAGAGATAGAGGACTGTGTATACAAAAAGGAAACATGAATTGTCATACATGATGTTAGAATTAAATTTTTTGCATCAAATCCTCATTAACCTTCCAAAAACATTTATCCCATGCTCTTATACCAAGCATAGGGTACTTACATCAAGTTTAGCCATGTTTGGCACTTTTAGCAAAAGTTGCTCAAGCAACTTTTCAAAGTTGCTAGCAACATTTTAGCAACTTTTTTTGCATTAAGAATGCTATGACCTTATTTGTTAAATCACTGATGGAATTAGACTTCTAAGACCCTAAGAAGACATGGAGAGTCCTAAAACATAGTACTAACCTATTTTGCACTCCAAAATGATACTAGTTTCGATTTGAACCAAAATGACCCCAAAATCTCTCATGGGCTCAAAGGTCCTAACAATATGACCTTTCCATGGAGAGTCCTATTCTAACTCACACACTATCACTAAACAAACACAACAAAAAAATCATCCTAAACATTCTCAATCATACGAAAATTGCTAAGTAGGGAGGTGCCCTGCACCATACTCCCCGGGATAGAATAACTCAAGTCCCTTGAGTTAGAAGGTCGGCAAGAGTGACTCCATGGTGCAAAGTCCAACTCTATCATCCAAATAGCTTTAGCATCAGGGAGGCCCTACCACTTGACAAGGTACTCCTTGTAGATACCCTTCCTGCACTTTTTATTCACTTTAGAATCCAATATGTTGTCTAACTGCAAAGGTTTGGGAGTTGGCAAGTCCCTCACCCAATCATCTTCCTACACATCTTAAAGAGAATTCTACCCTATATCTATAGGTGATCCCTTATAGGGATAGAGGGTAAAAACATTGAAAATAGGAGAAATTCCTAAATCAGGAGGAAGTTCTACTTCATAGGCATTCTTGCCATACTTATGCAAAATCTTTAGTGGTCCAATATTCTTCATGAGGAGCTTAGTTGGTTGGCCCTTGGATAGTCTCTCCTTCCTAAGGTAGGCTATTACTAGATCACCAATCTTGAACTATAGGTCTCTCCTTGACTGATTAGCTTTGGCCTTGTATTTGGCCACTTGATGTTGTAAGGTCTTCTGAACTTGTTCATGCAGTTCCTTCATCCACTCTACAAAGGATTCACCTTGTGCACTCCTCTTGTCCTCCAATATGAGATCTCTCAACTCCAACACTCCCCTAGGATTGAGTCCATAAACTATTTTAAAATGACTCTTTCCTGTACTCCTATTAATGGAGTCATTATAGGCAAACTATGTCTGCCCTATGATGTGATCCCATGATTGCCCATGTTGCTTAGTCAAGCACCTCAACAAGTTGCCAAGTGACCTATTAATGACTTTGGTTTTCCCATCTAATTGGGGGTGATAGGTTGAGGAGAAAGACAAATTAGTTCCAAGCATCTTCCATAGGTTCCTCCAAAAGTGACCCACAAACTTTGTATCCCTGTCACTAACAATATTCAAAGGGAAACCATGGATTCTTACAATGTCCCTAAAGAATAGTCCTGCAATTTGAGAAGCATCATTAGTTTGTTTGCATGGAATGAAGTGTGTCATCTTACTAAAGTGGTCAACCACCACAAAAATATTTTCATGTCCTTTAGATGTCTTTGGCAATCCCAAGACAAAGTCCATACTCAAGCATTCCCAAGGTCGTTGAGGAATGGATAAAGGTTGATACAAACCACTATTGCTATTGTGTCCTTTAGCCCTCTGACAAACTTGACATTACTCCATAAATCTCCTAATATCTAATTGCATTTTAGGCCAAAAGTAGTGCCTATTAACCTATTCTAATGTTTTATCCACACTGAAGTGACCCCCCAAACTGCCTTGGTGTTTCTCCTTCACTATAGTTTCACTCATTGAACAATGTGGAATACACATAAGATGGCCTTTGAACAAGAGGCCTTCCTGCAACACAAACTCACTGAATTCCACATTGAAACCCTATTGAAACTTCACACATTCCTCATAGGCTTTACCAAAATCCTTGTCCTCTTTATAAAGGTTCTTCAAATCATCCATTCCTACACTTTGTAGTTAGATTTCTTGGATTGAGAGTACTCTTCTACTAAGAGCATCTGCAACCTTTTTGCTGACTCCTTTCTTGTGCTTAATAACAAATGTATAAGCTTGCAATGCTTCCACCCACTTCATGTGCCTTTGGTTCAACTTGTCCTGTCCATTCAAAAAACTTAGTGCATGATTGTCAGTATAAACCACAAACTCCCTAGGTAAAAAATAGTGTCTCCATTTTTTAAGGGCTTGGACCATATCATAGAGTTCCAAATCATAAGTAGAATATTTTTGTTTAGCTTCATTTAACTTCTTAGAGAAGAAAACCATGGGGTGTCCTTCTTGGCTTAGTACTACTCCAATTGCCAACTTGCTAGCATCACACTCCACCATGAATATTTGGTTGAAGTTGGGGAACCTTAGAGTATGAAGTTCTACAATTATTTTCTTTAATTTTTCAAACCCCCGGTCTACTGCAACAATCCATTCAAATTTACACTTGATTCCACCTTTGATGGTGTTAAGTATAGGGGCACATAAATGACTGAAACCTCTTATAAATTTCCTATAGTAGGAAGCCAAAAAATGGAAACTTCTAACATATCCTATGGACCTAGGTGTAGGCCATTCAAAAATGGACTTAACTTTGTCAGGGTCCATCTTCATACATCCATTTGCCACTACAAAACCAAGGTAAACTAATTCAATTTTAAGAAAACTCACACTTATCCTGATTGATCATTAGCTTCTCCTTATGTAACCTCCTTAAGACTTGCTCCAAATTCTCCATGTGCTCCTCCTTAGTCCTACTAAAAATCAAGATATCATCAAGATAAACTATGACAAATTGATGCAGGAGCATCCTGGGTGTAAGAGCAATCTTGCATCACCCAAAAAAATATTTCTGTTTTTGTATTCAATAAGGGCTATTTTGTGCAGAGCTGCTATTTATGGAAAGTTACTATTTTTGGTAATTTTCGTATGTGCTTAGAATGATCTTATTTCTTTCTTGGAGGTTAATTTTGGTCATATAAGTCTGCCAGTAAAGTTTCATTGCCAGATCAAGTGTATATTGGAAGATATTGAAGATTTTCGATATTGGCAGCAGCGTACAGAAACGTTGAACTCAGTTTTGAAGGCTTTAGAGGCCCCGGATGAGGTCGAAAATTTGGGTGACAGGCACTTGTGCCAATCAAGCCTGTAGAGCGCTTCGTGGCGTTTCCGAAATGGGGTTATAATAGCCGAGCAGGTCAACTGGTGATGACTTATGGTCTTCGGAAGTTGGGCCACCTGAAATGGCAGAAAATAATTTTCTTCAAAATTTTTGTTCGGGTTTCAAAGGTTATCTTGAGCTGACTATGATGTAATAAAATGTAAAATAAAATAATTCTAAGTTGGTCAGCCTTATTGGCTAAAATTCTGGAACCTTCCCAGGCGGTGGAAAATTGCCTATATAAGGAAGGCTGTATTATTGTCTTAGGCAGTTCAGAATAGTTCTGGGTAGTAGATCTGGGTATTGATTCGAGGCTTTGTCCTAAAGAATATTGTAAGGGAATGCCCATGTGGCTTTGCATATTGTAATTCTGAAAGTTTGTAATTCCACATTTGTGGAGATAATAAGAAGCCAATTTTCTGTTCTTGCATATTGTTGTTGTTGTTTCTCTATTTGTGTTATGTGTTTGTGGCATTAAGGGGAGCACCCTTCATCAGGTGGTATCAGAGCAGGAGTTCTTGAGTGTGTAAACAGATCACCGACTGTGAGGTAGTTTGCACCAGGACCGTGGCTAGGGTTTCAACGCGCATCGCTAAAATGCCTCCATGAAGGGAACGTGGCGGAAGAGCTGGTGTTGTAACACCTGAGGTTAGAGAGCTGCAGAGACAAGTGCGAGCATTACAAGAAGAGATTCGTAGAGGAATGAATCTTAATATCAGAGACGAAAGCGAGGATGAAGCCGAAGAAGAATATCAAGAAGGAGAAGCTGAAATTGTGAACCAGGAGGAAGAAAGACTTTTTCGGGCGATTTCCAAGATTGGGAAAAGACCTAAGATTGAGGTTCCTACATTTTCTAGAAATCTTAACCTAGAGGAATTGATCGACTGGATCAACGAATGTGAGGAATATTTTGAGTATGAAGATGTTGAGGATCCTGATAGGGTCAAATTTGCGAAGGCTAGACTGAAAGGTCATGCAAAAATCTGGTGGCAAGAAATTCAATTAGAGTGAAATAGAAGAGGGAAAGATAAAATCA
This sequence comes from Chamaecyparis obtusa, assembly GCA_027943335.1. Lineage (NCBI taxonomy): Eukaryota > Viridiplantae > Streptophyta > Pinopsida > Cupressales > Cupressaceae > Chamaecyparis > Chamaecyparis obtusa. The sequence goes on from BSBK01000559.1 coordinate 2,240,919, forward strand.
CAAGATGGGATCGGATGGTGGATAAATTGAAGTGACAGTTCATTCCTGTTGATTATGAGCTTGACCTACTAAAGAAAATGCAGAGTTTGAAGCAAGCAGGGAGATCTGTTCAAGAGTATACAGAGGAGTTTTACCGACTTCTCATCAGAACAGGCCATGCAGAAGCTGATAAGGAGAAAGTTGCCCGATACCTTAATGGGTTAAGGCCAAGCATTCAGGAGGAGCTGAATTTGGTTCGAATGAACAGTATTGAAGAGGCATACCAGTTTGCCCTAAAAGTAGAGGAAAAGCTGAACAAGAAGTTTGAGAGCAGACAAAACAGAAGAGGTCGTGGTGGACAATCTGGTGGACGGTCATATGGTGGCCAAAATGAAGATCTGAAAAAGAAGGATGAGGCCAGTAGCAGTCAGAATCAGCGTGGAAATAATTCCAATTGCTTCCAGGATCAGAATAATAGAAATCAGAGAGGAAGAGGAAGAGGACAAGGATCTGGAAGAGGAGACTTCTGTGGAACATGTTTTCACTGTGGAGAAGAAGGTCATAGGGCATTTGAATGTCCTCAGTGCCAAGGCAGAACAGACAGAAGAAATGAAGGCCAGGCCAGAGTTGCACATGTAGATGAAGATGCCAGATCATCAAATTTTGAAGATGCTGAAAGAGGAGAAACGTTGATTAACAGAAGAGTCATGTTGAGTGGTGAGAATGAACCTGAGCAAAGGAGGAGCCTGGTTCGCACCAGGTGCAAGTGTGAAGGTAAATGTTGTGATGTGATCATTGATAGTGGGAGCACTGACAATTTGGTGTCAGAAGAGATGGTGACAAAGTTGAAACTCAAGAGATAGAAACACCCACATCCATATCGGATTGCCTGGGTACAGGATGACCACAAGGTCATGGTCAATGAACAATGCCTGGTGAAGTTCAAGATTGGCGGATACCAAGATGAGGTATTGTGTGATATCATATCTATGGATGCATGTCATATGTTGTTGGGTAGACCATGGCAGTTTAACAGATGTGCTGTACATGATGGTCATGCGAATACCTATTCCCTGACAAAGGATGGAGTGCGGCATAAGCTAAAACCATTGAAGGAGACTGAAGAAAAGGTATGTGGTAATGCAAGGATAACTTTTGTTGATGGAAGAAATTTCTTAGATGGTATGAGGCATGAGCATGTATGTTTTGCTTTAATTCCAAAAGCTGGTAAAGAGAAAGTAGAAGATGTTCCTGTAGAAGTTGCAGATTTGTTGAATGAGTTTCAGGATATTGTATCCGATAACGTGCCTGATGGATTACCATCAGTTAGGAAGATCAGTCATCAGATGGACTTGATCCCAAGAGCGAGTTTTCTGAATAAGGCAGCACACAGAATGACACCTGCAGAAAGTGAGGAGTTGAACAGACAAGTACATGAACTGTTACAGAAAGGATTGATCCGTGAGAGTCTGAGTCCCTGTGCTGTACCAACGGTATTAGCACCAAAGAAGAATGGAGAATGGAGGATGTGTACAGATTTCAGAGCAATAAACAAGATCACAATCAAGTATAGGTTTCCATTGCCACGAACGGATGATATTATGGACTGTTTGAGTGGAGCTGTGTATTTCTCAAAGATAGATCTGAAGAGTGGATATCACCAGATTCGGATCAGAGAAGGAGATGAATGGAAGACTGCCTTCAAGACAAAGGAAGGACTATATGAGTGGTTAGTCATGCCTTTTGGGCTAACCAATGCACCGAGCACTTTCATGCAGCTCATGAATGAGGTTCTGAAAGAATTTCTAGGTAAGTTTGTCATTGTTTACCTAGATGATATTTTGATCTTTAGTAAGACATTGGATGAGCATATGATGCATATTCGTATGGTATTTGAGAAGTTGAGAGAAGAGAAATTGTTGATTAATTTGAAGAAGTGCAGTTTTGTGAAGAAAGAGTTAGTGTATTTGGGATTTGTAGTTTCAGCAGAAGGTCTAAAAATGGACCCAGAGAAGGTACAGGCTATCCTTGAATGGCCTACTCCAAGGAGTGCTACTGAGGTAAGATCTTTTCATGGTCTAGCTAGCTTTTACAGAAAGTTTATCAGAAATTTTAGCAGTATTTGTGGACCCTTGACTGAAACAATGAGAGGGGATAGAAAAGAGTTTAAGTGGACTAATGGGGTAGAAAAGAGTTTTCAATTATTGAAACAAAAAGTTATAGAACAACCTGTTTTAGCACTTCTAGATTTCAATAAGGTGTTTCAAGTAGATTGTGATGCTAGTGGTACTGCAATAGGAGCTGTTATGAGCCAAGAAGGTAAACCTGTTGCTTATTTCAGTGAGAAGTTAAATGATGCCAAGAGGAAATATTCTGTTTATGATCAAGAATTTTATGCTATAGTTCAGGCATTAAAGAAGTGGAGACATTATCTACTTCCTAAGGAGTTTGTTTTGTATACTGATCATCAAGCTTTGCAATATTTGAATAGTCAAGGAAAATTGAATCAAAGGCATTTGAAATGGGTTGAGTTTTTGTAGAGTTATACATTTGTTTTGAAACACAGGAGTGGAAAGTCTAATAGGGTTGCAGATGCTCTTAGCAGAAGGCAACTATTGCTGACAGAAATGCAGATTGAAGTGGTTGGGTTCAAGGAACTCAAGAATTTGTATCCAGAGGATCCTGATTTTGGTGAAGCTTGGAAGGCTTGTACAGAACTTGTTACTCTAGACAGGACGAAATGGCTGGATTTTATCATCCAAGATGATATGTTGTTCAGAGGGAGTCAGTTGTGCATTCCACGAAGTTCTATGAGGGAGAATCTCATCAAGGAGAAGCATAGTGGAGGATTGGCTGGATATTTTGGTCGTGATAAAACCCTTGCTTTGGTTGGTGAGAATTATTATTGGCCACAATTGCAACAAGATGTGAAGAAGTTTGTACAGAGTTGCAGAGTATGTCAGATGGTGAAAGGAGTGAAGCAGAATACAGGGTTTTATCAGCCATTACCTATACCAGAGAAGCCTTGGGAGGATATCAGTATGGACTTTGTTCTTGGTTTACTGAGGACACAGCGGGGACATGATTCGATTTTTGTAATAGTTGACCGATTTTCAAAGATGGCGCATTTCATTCCCTGCAAGAAGACTAATGATGTTGTTCATGTAGCAGAATTGTTTTTCAGAGAGGTAGTGAGACTTCATGGTTTGCCAAGGACCATAGTTTTAGATCGGGACACTAAGTTTGTTGGATATTTCTGGCGTACATTGTGGAAGAAGTTAAAGATAGATTTGAAGTTCAGTTCATCACATCATCCACAGACTGATGGACAGACAGAGGTGGTGAATAGGAGTTTGGGAAATTTGCTGAGATGTTTGGTTGGAGATAAGCCAACAGGATGGGATTTGATTTTAGCATAGGCAGAATTTGCATACAATAATTCTGTCAACAGGAGTACTGGTAAATCACCATTCCAGATTGTATATGGAAGTAGTCCAAGAAATGCATCTGAATTGAGGAAGATAGATAAAGGAGAAATAAGTAGTGCTGAAGCTGAGAATTTTGTAGAACACTTGAAGAACATCCATGGGGAGGTGAGGAAGCATATTTCCAAGATGAACACACAGTATAAGGCTAAGGCAGATGAGAAAAGGAGGTATAAGGAATTTCAAGTTGGTGATGAAGTCATGGTTCATTTGCGGAACGAGCGGTTTCCAGTTGGTACATATAACAAGCTGAAAATGAAGAGGTTTGGACCATGTAGGATACTGAAGAAACATGATTCAGGAAATGCATATGAGGTAGAATTGCCTATTGAGCTAAATATTTCACCAGTGTTTAACATTTCAGATCTGACAGAGTATCATGAAGGAGGTGTTGAAGATGAGATCACAGCAGCACAGTGGAGTATTCCAGCAACTAGTTTAGACACTAAGGAGATCGAAGATATACTGGACAGTCGTGTTGGCAGAAGCACAAGGAACATGACATATGAAGAATATTTGGTCAAATGGAAAGGATGACCTATTGAAGATTCATCATGGCTGACAAAGGAGGAGGTTAGCCGTCTTGGTTTTCCTCTGCACACCTGAGTTGTGACAGGGTCACTTCTCAAATTACCCCGGGTGTCTGATGCAGGAGCATCCTGGGTGTAAGAGCAATCTTGCATCACCCAAAAAAATATTTCTATTTTTGTATTCAATAAGGGCTATTTTGTGCAGAGCTGCTATTTATGGAAAGTTACTATTTTTGGTATTTTTTGTATGTGCTTAGAATGATCTTATTTCTTTCTTGGAGGTTCATTTTGGTCATATAAGTCTGCCAGTAAAGTTTCATTGCCAGATCAAGTGTATATTGGAAGATATTGAAGATTTTCGATATTGGCAGTAGGGTACAGAAACTTTGAACTCAGTTTTGAAGGCTTTAGAGGCCCCGGATGAGGTCGAAAATTTGGGTGACGGGCGCTTGTGCCAATCAAGCCTGTAGAGCGCTTCATGGTGTTTCCAAAATGGGGTTATAATAGCCAAGCGGGTCAACTGGTGATGACTTATGGTCTTCGGAAGTTGGGCCACCTGAAATGGCAGAAAATAATTTTCTTCAAAATTTCTATTCGGGTTTCAAAGGTTATCTTGAGCCGACTATGATGTAATAAAATGTAAAATAAAATAATTCTAACTTGGTCGGCCTTATTGGCTAAAATTTTGGAACCTTCCCAGGCGGTGGAAAATTGCCTATATAAGGAAGGCTGTATTATTGTCTTAGGTAGTTCAGAATAGTTCTGGGTAGTAGATCTGGGTATTGATTCGAGGCTTTGTCCTAAAGAATATTGTAAGGGAATGCCCATGTGGCTTTGCATATTGTAATTCTGAAAGTTTGTAATTCCACATTTGTGGAGATAATAAGAAGCCAATTTTCTGTTCTTGCATATTGTTGTTGTTGTTTCTCTATTTATGTTATGTGTTTGTGGCATTAAGGGGAGCACCCTTCATCACAAATTTATCTATGAAATCTACCAACACTTCATTCATGAGTCCCATGAATGCAGTAGGTGCATTGGTGAAACCAAATGGCATCACAAGCCATTCATACAACCCTTCATTTGTTTTTAAGGTTGTCTTCCATTCATCACCAGGTCTAATTGTGATTTGATGATAGCCTGACTTCAAATCCACCTTGGAAAAATAGCATGTTCCCCCCAAATTGTCTAACAAGTCCTCAATCCTTGGTATTGGAAATTTGTATCTTATAGTGATCTTGTTGATGGCCCTTGATTTGGTACACATCCTCCATGTACCCCCTTTATTTGGTGCCAAAATAGTCAATACAGCTCAAGGGCTTAAACTCTTCCTAATCAACCCCTTATCTAACAAATCTTGGATTTGCTTGGCTATCTCTGCATTCTGACTTGGTGTCATCTTATATGCTGCCTTGTTTGGAAAATTTTCTCTAGGAATAAGGTCAATCTGATGGTTGACATCCCTCATAGGTGGTAAGGCACTTGGTAAACCATTATCTACTATATCATGGTACTTTTCCAATAAAGTTGTATCTTTAGTTGTAGGGTAACTTTCTCCTTAGTCTCTTCCTTTGGTTTGATCACTATGGCACAACACTCCCCTTTCTCCTTTTTCATAGCTTTTAGGAACTCCTTCCCACTCAATAGCATCATACTTGTTCCCACATGCTTCTCTTCTTTTGGTTCTACTAAATGATCCATCTGAAGTTTCCTTCCCAACTTGGTGATCACATAACTATTTTTTTCCCCATCATGCATTACTTTGGCATCATACTACCATGGGCATCCTAGGAGTAGATGGCATGCATCCATAGGAAGTATTTCACATAGGACCTTGTCCTTATATTCCCCAATTTCAAACTCGACCATAGTTTTCTCATCCACCACTATTTGCTGACCCTTATTTAACCATGAAACCTTGTATGGTGTGGCATGAGGTATCCTTCTCAACTTCAATTTCTCCACCATCTTAGTGGACACTATATTCTCAGTGGATCCAGAGTCCACAATAACCTTTCAAATCTTCCCATGAGACTTACAAGTGGTTTTGAATAGGTTTTTCCTTTGGGGTGGCTCTATGGTGCTAGGTACCTTCAACAAGGTTCTTCTCAACATCAAGTTCTCCCCTTCTAATACTGGTCCTGCCTTGGATATAGGTGAGGTTACACTTTGGTTATCATCCTCTTGAACTAACTGATTCCTTCTTTCCCCCATGGAAGATGAGGAGCCTTCTCTGGACATCTGCCTATTGTGTGACCCACTTGGTTACAGTTGTAACACCTACCAGTGAAAATTGAATTTGCTCTTCCTTGTGATTGGAACCAACCTCTTGGTGGCCCTCTACCTCTATATCCTCCCCTTTGGAAAGATCCCCTATACTGGTTTCCCCCACTTCCATCCATAACTTGACTATCCTCTCTTCTACTAGGACTATGTCCTCTACCAAAGTTACCCCTGCCTCTCTGAAAACCTCTATTACTACTGCCACCTCTTCCTCTTTGATGAAAGTAATTCCTTCTTCCTGCCTTGTCCTCAGATCTCAATGCCAATTGGAAACATTTGTGCATGCTATTTGGAGCTAACATGCTAATCTCATCTTGTATCCCCTACCTTAGCCCATTGAGGTACCTTGCCACCTTTTCCATTTCATCTTCTTGTCTCCTAGCCCTGAGGCTTAGCTTATGGAACTCCTCTATGTATAGGCTTACTGTCATCTCCTCCTATCTCAATTCTACAATTTTTGGTACATATGGATTTCATAATCAGTAGGCAAGAATTGTGCCTTCAACCTAATTTTCATCCTCTCCCAAGAAACAATTTTTTTCTTTCCACTACTCACTCTATCATCTTGCATCATATTCCACCACACCAATGTAGATCCTTTGAGTCTAGCCTTAGCATAGCTGACCCTATTTTCTTCTAGCACTTCCTTGTAATCAAACTGATTATCCATGGCATCAAGCCAATCTAACAACTCTTCTCCATTTAGGCTACCACCATAATATGGTATGTGTTCCATGTTGTCCTTGTTCAAAGAATTGAAGGCATCTAAGAACACCTTCTACTCCTTATCCAACTTAGGTTATTTTTTCTTGTCGGATGACTCCTTTGTTTGGCTATCTTCACCTCCATCACTTTCATCTCCCCATTTAGTGATCTTCTTTTTACTCTTATTCTCTGCCACATTGTCTTTCTCCAAGAGGCCTTGGACCAACTCTACTATGGCATCCCTACTCATTTCCTTAGGAGGCATGATGTCCACCTCTTGACTCTCTTCACTATCTGACATACATAACTTCCAAGAAGATATGTCTCTGATACCACTCTAATGTAGAGGGTTTGACAATCTACTACCTTGTTACTTACTCCAACCTTTCAAATGTGTTAATTATTGGATCTTCTTACAATTTAGGATCTCCTAGACCCTTCCTACCAACTTCTCCTCCAAGGTATAGTTGGTTTCAAGAAGCCTCCAAAGTTACAAGCCCAACTAGTCCAACTAGTGACTCTAAAAGCTTAGTTTTCTTCATTGTTCCTTCACTTGGATTACCAAATCCCCTAACTAGGATCTTCCCACACATTTACTTAGTCAAATATTAACCTTCTTGACCCTTTTTAGGTCATTCTAAACTCTACTTAACTTCCCAAATCATTCTATTAGCCCAATTATTCACTAAATCTCTAGGAGGCCTAATTGCCAAATCCTAGTAGGTCTATTTCCATCAAAATTGTCCTATTGCTTCCAAATTCTCCACTTGAACCCACAAAAAAACTTGAAAATATCTAAGGTATTACTCAACCCTATCAGATTCCAAAATCCTGACCTTTGATGACACCCAAAACCCTAGTTTCTTGCAGGCCCTAGTTTTTAGCCTATAAGTTAGCCCTCTGGACCAGTGAGTGTAAATGTTCTTCAAAATTGTCTCCAACCATTATTTCTCCTCCAATCACCTTTGGAACCTTATAGAAGGCTCATTAGTGCATCCAAATATGGCACTGAGCCTTCCCAAAAAGGTCTTGGGCGTCCGTACTGGTTATGTTTCATCCCTGTCCTAGCTCACCTGGTTTCACCAGTCAGCCATAGGGCTTCCCCTTTGGTTCATGAGAACCTCTGAAAAAACAAAATTAAAACTAGAAAACCTATTTTCAGACTCTAACCCTATGTTCCCCATGGTTTTAGACAAATCCACCAGAGGAAACTTAGGTTAGAGCCATTCTTAACCAGTTGGCACTAGTACTAGGCCTGGTAGACCAGTAGCCTATAAAATTCTAAAACTTTGAATCTACTAAACTTTAAAAAAAACTACCTATTGCATGTGAAGGCTAAATGTAAACACTATTAGATCATGGAGCCCGATCACCTATGCCAATCCGTACATAGCCGTACAGTTGTAGAGATATAGGACTATGTATACAAAAAGGGAACATGAATTGTTGTACAATATGTCAGAATTAAATGTTTTGCATAAAATCCTCATTAACCTTCCAAAAACATCGATCCCATGCTCTTATACCAAGCATAGGGTAGTTACATCAAGTTTAGCATGTTTGGCACTGATAGAAAAAGTTGCTCAAGCAACTTTTCAAAGTTGCTAGCAACATTTTAGCAACAATTTTTGCATTAAGAATCCTATGACCTTATTTGTTAACTCAATTATGGAATTAGACTTCTAAGACCCTAAGAAGACATGGAGAGTCCTAAAACATACTACTAACCTATTTTTCACTCCAAAATGACCCCAAAATCTCTCATGGGCTCAAAGGTCCTAACAATATGACCTTGCCATGGAGAGTCCTATTCTAACTCACACACTATCACTAAACAAACACAACTAAACTGTTGGCACTGGTAAAAATTTTCATGGCTACATACCCTTGTTCCTAGCCTTTGCATCCTTTTTCCTTGTCTCTGGTTCAAACCCTAGGTGAAAATTTTGAAAATCTAGCCGTTGTAGTGAAAAAGCCCTAAAAATGCCCTGGCCTTGTTCTAATTTTGTGTTACTTTATTCAGGCCACTTAAAAGTCCTATAATGCATGTGCTTAATTGTTAAACCCTTTTTCACATGATCATGTGAACCTTTTTTATGTTATGCGATCTTGTGACTAATGGTTTTCAGCCCCCTTTTTAATAATTATCGATTTGCCTAAGTCTCCCAGGTTATTTTTTCCTAAGTCAGTGCCTTAATATTTCCTATGTTTATGGCTTGTATTTCTTGGGCCCAGTTCTCTAACACCATCTCAATCTAATGGTGGGCATATGATCTTATGATATTTGTCAGAGGCTTGCGATCTTATGCCAACCATTGATTCTCTTTATGACACGACGTTTCAAACTGTGGGTCCATAATGACATGTATGCACAAATCATGGTCTGTGATTGGTCCATGTATTAATGCGGTGGCAGTTGTTAGTGGGACTTGGTTTTTGAGTTTGTCAGAGGGTCCTAACATTATCAGTTGATCAACGACGAGCGTATGATCTTATGAGATGTGTCAGAGGTTTAAGATCATGCACCAACTGTCGATTCTACCTTTTTCAGAGGGGATAAAATGCAGCGGGTCCACATGCCAAGTGTGTTGATTTGTTGTTATCTAATTGGTCCATGTTGTGTGACTGTACATGTTGTTAGTGGGGCTAGGTTTTTTGAGGTTCAGTGGGTTCTGACACTTGCAGAGCATTGATAGTCGGCATGTAATCTGATGGGTTTTTTCTGACACATGCGAACTTAAGATAGCTGTTGATCTCTTTCGGTGTTAGAAGGTTGTCAGAGTAGGGTAAAATTATTCATCCAATGGTTGTCTTATGATTTGAAGGAATCTTGGAGGTCTATGCAAAGATGAGACAACCGTCGATCTTCTTGATGCGGGCCCAGTAAAATTTTCTCAGTCTTTTGGTGGTTTAGATAAAGTTTTGGCAGTTTTGATAAATGTTTTCTTTGTTCACTGGTTCACGTGATGTTTTGGTGAAGGGTCTAAAGACTTAGAAATTTGGTGAATAGTGTTCATGTAGTAGCCAAATAATTTAGTGGTGCTCTCAGATTTCTCACGAATGGGCGAAGTTTTTTCAGTCGTGTATTCACCAGATTCTTATAAAGTAAAAACATAACCTGGGAAAAGGAAAAGCATCTAACGGTCACAATATAAACCAAGTTCAAATTTGAATGTGGGCCATTGATACATTGGTAAGTGCCATAAAGTAGCCATTCTCTACAAATTTGAATACTTCCCAGTGATAGAAAGGACCAGAATTGAATGTTTCGACGGCTGAGCTTAATAGAAATGATTTGCAGTTGTTGTGGTGTGGTCCAGTGAGTCTATGATTACTTGTAGAAGAGTTTTGTACCATGTGGGGATGGGTTTTCTTGCTTGAGGCATGTTGCAGGTGGTCAAATTAGATGAATTTGTAGGAATTCCATGATCTTCAATACATTTCTAGAAGATTTACCATAAGTAAAGATCAATTTAGGATCTGATTGCTCAAGATTGCTTGGTTTTCCATCCAATGTTTTAATTGCTGATATGTTTGAATTGTTTGGTGGGTGGAAACCCTATCCCTTACCATGGTTATCTGTAGCTTGTTGCATCCTAACTTGTGTAGGATTCCAAGGTAACCAATGTTATATAGTGTCAAATTTTTGATTTTGTAGGGGTTCTAGTTTTGAAGTTAAAAAAAAAAATAGTCCCTAATTTCTGGTCCCAAGGGTTTGTAATAGTTTTTGATTCAGTGTTTGTTAATGATAGAAGAAAGTTGCAGGTCTAAGCTGTAGTTTGCAAGCAGGGTGCCTTGTGATTCATTGTATACACACAAGGAGTTCATCATACTTAATACAAATATCTGATTCTTATCTCTCCTTTGTGTCAAGTCAAGTAAGCCTTGAGTTTTCTAACTCATTACATATTGTTTTTATGTATGTATCTTCATTCTTGAGTTTTGATCTAGGATTGGATTAAACTATGCTCTAGGTGGGATATGGGTTTTCCCTTATCTATGTAAAGATGTTTTGTAAGTAGTAAAGATTAGGATAAATGTATTTATGGCTATGAATTCTCAGGTATTCTTAAATCTATGTGTCTTTGTGTCTAAGAAATCTTTCCCAATGGATGAGGCACTAGCCTAAGTGAGCATTCCTCTTGTTAACATACATTGATTGAAGCTATTACATTCCAAATCTTAAAATCAATAATCTTTCTAAGATTTAAGTCTTTGGTTGTATGGTTGTGTTACCCAATAGTATTAGAGAGTCAATGAATGTAAGGTTAGCATTTAGCACTTTCTTACCATTAATCTATTGTTTAGACCTAGTCTTTGGTGTGTGAAGTATAGTTTTCACTAGGTTAGGTGCACCTGCCTTGGTTTTGCAGAGCCAGAAGTGAAGAGGGCAGTCTTGTCCCTATAGTTGGTCTAGTTATCCTAAGATCCTTATACATTTTGGAACTAACCAATCCTAAAATCTATCTGAGGATATATTGGTAGCCTAAGAGCATAAGCATCCATTTTGAACACCAACAAAACAATCATCCTAAACATCCTCAATCATACCAAAATTGCTAAGGAGGTGCCCTGCACCACTCGGTCAATATCAATCTCATAGCCCATTAGTGCTAACTATTTTTTCCTTGGTTCAACAAATTTGATCGGTCTGTAGTCGGTGTCTAATAGGAAACAAATGTCATGCTCATATTCCTAAACCAACTGTCTTGGTATCCTACTTCTTGAATTCATTATTTCTTTAAATTTTTCAAAATAAACATCCATTATACTCACAAAATTATGTCCAAAACTTTGTATCAAATAATTAACTTGTAGAGTAACTAGCTTATCAATTAGCCAATCAACATTACCAATGGAGAGGAAAAATTTTTGCACCTAGAAAAATATGCAAAGTAGCAACAATCAAAACTTATATGTATTTGATTTTGTCGACCGAATGGTTCTCATGTTCTCTTCTAATTTCTTCAGCAATAGCTCGGAAAGGTCCAACTGAAATCCCTTATTCACAATTTTGTAATATGTACATAGCTCCACACGGTACACTATTAGGTCTATTGGATTGAAAGATTTTGTACCTAATAACATATTCACTGAGCCTAGTTTTGGGATCAATGATGGTGTGGACTTTCAATCCTCTATTGTCCCATTCAGCTCCAGTAGCTTTTGCTATCTCGATTCTCAATGCAATCCTTAGTGCTTTCACCTTATTGGTTATAGGATAATTGGTAACTACATGAATAATGTCCTTGGTGATCTTAATAGGTTCACCCAACAATAATTTTCCATCATGTACATAGATCAAAACTATCCTGATCCATTCATTCTTGAAAACTTTCGAGAAATGTAGGCTATTTAACAAACCCTTCACTCTCAAATGTTTTTGATCATCCTTCAGTTTCCCATCAACACTTAACTCTTGAAATATGGATATGAGCTCAAAATCACCAATCTCACCAATTTTAGAGTGTATATAGGCGCGGATGTCTTCAACCAGAAAAACCCTAGGCGGTATGCTAAAAAAAGCTCTGGTTTTGTCGATCTGCGAAGCAACTTCAAGATGAAGTTTTAACTTCAACTCATCACATTTTGATATAATTAACTTAACATCCTATTCAGCTACAGTTTTAGATTTGTTGACTTTTGATGTAGATGCCATTTTTCTTCAATTTAGGGCTTCGAGAAATAGCTACGAAATAGCTCGGTGAAGATAGAACTTACTTGTAACTGTGATGAATTTGTTCAAAGACCTTCAAATATTTTTTCAACTACTCTCAAAATACTTCACTCAAATTCTCTCTTGAAATCTCTCATCTCTTCATGTTCGCAATGTGAAAAATAAACTAAGTCCATCATGTATTTATAGCATTTTTCAAATTCCCACTTTTACATTTCACAATAAATGATTGAACTAACATGACTCGGTAAGAACATTCATGCTTGGTGTATACTTAAAAATATCCAAAGCTTGGTTAACACATAAGATATCACTTGGTTAATACCATGACTTGGTTAACCTTGCTAATAGTTACCAACTAGCAACTTTTCACTTGGTCTAGCTTATACTGATTGTATTTATTTAAAGCTCAAAATATATAAAACCATAGTGCATCTTGTTTCATGCAGATTTGGTATGTGAAAACTAGATATAAGGAACTATATGTAAGATATAACCGATTAAAATTTGTAGTTCCATACATACCTTTTCAACTTAGGTGGAAGTGGAAATGTCACCCAATCCAATGGATGAGGTGTCACTGAATGCATTGCTTGACTCAACATTATCACTTGATGCTTTTCTCCACATTGTATTTCTTATCCTCATGATATCCTTGATTGTATTTCCATTCTCATAAGTTTGTGTTTTTGGTGCTCGATCTCTATAATCTTTACTTAGGTGACCAACCTTGTGACAATGTAAACATGCCATACCAGTGTTTATCTAGTTGTGAGATCTACCTCTCCAGTTCTTCCTCATGTAGTTAGATGCAATATGTCCATACCTTCCACATGTTGTGTAATTAACCCATGTGTTATAATCCCAAGTATAAGCATTACCTTTTCTTCTCGGTTGATAGGTCTTGTTTTGTCCTTTTGGTGTCTAGACTTGCTTCATCTTAGTCTTGCATTCTTGTGATATATGTCCATGCATGTTGCAAGTGCAATAGTGTTTCTCCATGTATGGTTTTTTAGGAGTCCTATTCAACTTAGATCTACACTCATGTGCCTGATGTCCATACTTGTTACAATTATAACAATAACCATTCTACTTAGGAGTGGATTTAGGAATACCTTTAGCTTTTCTCCTACAAACATTAGATGTGTGGCTTGGTTTTCCACAATGATAACATGATAGCTTCTTTGGTCTTTGATTTGTGTAGGCATTCATATGTTCAACTTGTCTTGTTGATTATCCTTTCTCGTTGTAGCCTAATCCAGTAGTACTTCCAAGTCCTCTTTGACTGATCAAAAATTCATCAATTTTCTTAGAACTGTCTTCAACTTTCTTAATCATTTCATTATGTTGTTGTTGCATCTTGACTTCATTTTTCAATCTCTCATTTTCTTCTCTAAGTTCACCGATGTCTTCTAGTTTCCTTGTAAGCTCACTGTTCACTCAGTTAACTTCCTGACTTATAAAAACTATCTGATTAGAAATTTCAAAGTGATGCTCAGTAAGTCTTAGTATCTCAAATTCCTTCTCTTGTAGTTTCTCAGTCATCTGTCTTCTATCTTCAACAGCCAAGTTTCTCTCTTGTTCGGCTTGCCTAGCATTGTTCATGACATCAATCATTCTCACCATTTGTGTTTCTTGTGCAATTTTAAAGGCTCTAACTTGTTTAGTAAGTTGTAGATTCTTAGATCAGACAAATCAAAAATTGCTCCTTCAAATATGTCAGATATACTACCTGATCTAGATCCAGAATTCTCAAATGGATCATCAATATCTTCTTCATGATACTCAGTGTCACTATGCCAAATAGCCATGTCCTTTCTTTGAATTAATAACTTCTTCAATTCATCTCTGGCTTTCTTGTATTGTTCAATGAATATTTGCATCTGTATCTTTTGATTCTCTATAGTCTTGTCCAACCTATATCTCTCCATCCTTAGATCTTTACCTCTTCAGTGGTTAAACTTCCTTAATAAGAGATCTATCTTTGATACCAATTATTGGGATAGGAAAGACATAGTACTGAGAGGGGAGGGGTGAATCAGTACCATCTAAAACTTTCAATACTTAACAATATGCAATAGTAGTGCTTAACTAACCGATTGAGTCCATTTTTTGTAACATACATTCAAATCACTTGTAAATGTAAAATGAATGTAAAAAAAACAATAAATCATACATGAAATTGTTAACTCATGACTCAAGTATTTTGGTTACACAAAAAACTTTATTAGAAGGTAAAAACTATAGTGGGGATGACACCCACAAATTTTTCACTACTGTAATAAATAAAGTATGTCGGTTAAGGCTACAACTGTTGATCACTTTTGATGATCTTACCCTGTTAGGAGTAATATAAGATTGACTAGATCTACCTTGTCAAAGGATTTTAGCAACACACATTATGTGTGCACTCAGTTAAGAGATTTACATAAGATGGTTAAGTCTACTCTGTTAAGAGATTTAAAACTTGCTACAATGGTCAAATTGATAACAGTAGAATATCTGTAAATGACAACTTATACTTGTCTAATTCAGATCTATGAAATAACAATTAAATATCACCTCAATGTGATGAATATAATCTTATGTCCTTCTTAGTAACCGTATATGTTTCTGATAAAACTAATACTGTCTCTAAATAACTTCTCTATTATACAACCCTTGTCTACTTTCTAATGTCCTATGTGCGGCTACTGCTTCATGATCTCAGACCATGCATTGATCAAAATGACATCTTTTACAATTATATATCAAAAATATTTGACCTAATTTGGGTTACAACATCTTAGAAAACCTAAGATCAACGGTGTACAAAAATAACCTAGATCTAACTGTTACATAGGAATCATCACAAAATCAAATTATTACATCCATATTGAATGTTTCCCAATCTTGGTAAACCATTTATAGATCCATGTAAACCGTTTACATAGATATATGTGTCATTACATATTACTATGTCATTTCTTGAATAACTCGATAAATATTGCATTGATTGTTCAGTGAATAACTGATGCTCAGTGTGTAGAATTTTCAGTGATTACTAGCTCGATACTCGATAATTCCTAATGCTTAGTAAACATGCTTGGTTAAACTTGTATACTTATAGATTTATGTTCTTCCTTGTATCTACTTGGTGTGAAGTGTTTGTAAGTTCAACCGACTAACTTTTTTAACTCCTTATTCCAACCTTTACCAACTAAATAACTTAGATTACTGACTGAACTCATTTGATACTAAGGATAATACTTAATGCTCAAATAGAGATAACACACACACTTCATTTGTTAGGTCCTATCTAAGCGATCCTAATTGATGTTTTGATATATTGTGAAAATTAATAAGGACAAATAATTTTTGGATGTGTGTGTATTGGTGTGAATTTTTTAATATACAAAATTGATTAGGAATCAGATGATGAATGTGTAGAGTTAGTATAATACAAGAAGAGGGCTTCAAAGAGGATTGTACTATCAACATTAGTTAGATACTTGTGCTATATGGCTCATATCATGTATTTCATTAAAATCAATTTGTATCCCTCTAAAGAAGTGATCTTTAGTTTTCAAGTCTATTTATATTTCCTTAAGATAGGGATTCTTGGTTTCAAGTCCAATATTTAGCCCTTGTAAAACATGTTTCATATACCCTGAGTTCATCTACATTGCGGTTTTTCCCTTTTTGGTTTGATTCACCCCTCCCCCCTCTCAACATCTAGGTGTGTTCAATAATAGTTTCATCTCTTATGGTTAATTTATAAATAACATTAGGAAATTAATTAGTAAGTAAGGATTTACAAGGTTAATATTAATTAAATCCTAATAGATTCAAGATGGCATTGTGATAGGGAGAGTACTTGGTCTGCTAGCATTCCTTCTTGAATCCTTCTACTAGGTCAGCTCGGGACCTCCTAGGGCTTGCTTCCATTCACCCTACACCTTGGAGATACTTCCATCTATCCCTCCTTCCACCAAGGCTTCAACCTATCAATGAAGTGCTCTAATCTTCCAAAACACCAAATAAGGCCATTTAAGCCCTTAACTCCAAGTCAGCCCCATAATAGTAAGGATTTGGTAGGAGGCTTAGGGATTCTCTAGTGTTTGATTACAATAGCTTAAGTCTACATTTTCATGGGTCTAGGAGCTTTTTTGCTATCAATTTCCCTTCTTCCTAGTTTCTAGGCCTTGGAGCCTTTTTAGGCCTAATTCGACTAGGGCTTATTGAAACACCAATTTTACCTAAAGGAAATTCCAAAATAACTTTGGATCCTTAATTAGGCTATCTAGGGCTCTCAAATTTTCATGGTTATGGACCATGTACTTGTCTGAAGACCCTTGATCCTGACATGGCTTTTTTAGGCTTCCTTAAAGGTTTATCTGGTAACCCTGCTTCATAAACTGATCTCCAGACCCTGCAAAATTGTCAAACACTTTAGCATACATATGAAAAGCCTTCATGGCCTCTAAGGATCATGGGGATTCTTCCTCCTACCATAACAATCTAATTTCAAAGACCTGGCCTAACCAAAACTAACATAGTCTTACTTAGGCCAATGTCTTGTCTCTGCATGCCTTCTTATGCACACTCACACTACTATATAGTATATGTACAATGGATGTACTTTCTATCCATAAAAGGTTGTACATTTTTCATGTGGGATAGAAAGTTACTCCATATCTAAACTAGTTGTCTTACTATGACAGAGAGCTAGCTATTTACAAACAAAACCACAAACTAATATAAGCCTGGTCTTTTATATAAACATTGAAAAGAAAATGAAAAGAAAATACTTTAACTAATTATTACAAGCCTTTTTTGGATCATCAATCGATTAAAACATTAACACAAGAACTATTTCTTTGATTTTTCCTTTGAAAACTGGTTCTATTTCTCCTTCCAGAATATGGATTGCGTACATAAACGTACCATTATGTCAGAATTAGGGTTTGTATGTCTTAAATATCGACCCTTAGGTGTTTGGCCACCAATTTAGGGTTTGGTCAACATTTGAGGTCTTTTTTACAATTTGGGACAAAATATTGTCAATGCAACTTTTAAAAGTTGCAAAGTTGCAAAATTCAACTTTTACAACTTTTTGCACAAAATGCAATATTGTGGAATTTTATTCTAGTTTAACTCATTGGGAGGTTCTAATTGGACTTTGAGATTTATTAGAGCTCACTCACCTTAATGAAAACATGTGACATCATCTCTGACAGCCTAACACTTAATGATATCACCATTTCCCTGCTTAGCCTTAACTCATTGTTAGGCTCTAAACTCATGAACTCGTGTCCTTAGTCCATTTAAAGACTCTAAACTCAACTACAACCCTATCTGACTCTCCACACACACACCAAGCTCATTTGTGGCCTTTATTATAATTACAAATGCTCATCATGAGCTCAACACAACAAAATTTGACAAGGTGGAGCCCTATCTCCTAGGTGCTCTTGCACCATGTTGTCTACCTTAGAAGCTAAGTCACCCTTGGTGAATGAGGTAATAAATCAATACCCTTGAGCTTGAATTGGTTCTCAGCAACCCAGGTAGCTTCGAAGTCTGATTGATGCTTCCATATGATGAAATGTTCCTTGTAAGTACCATGTAGGGTCTTAGCTTGGACTCTTGTATCAAGAATCTTCTCTACCTGTAGTTTAGGCTTGACAAGGACAATAGATGTTTGAACATCCTTGTGGGCATCCTAGATGTTTTGATCCACTTCAGTTAGAGGAACTTTATATCTAACTAGATCTACAATATTAAAAATGGGAGAGATGGCTAAATCTTCTCACAAAGCAATCTTGTAAGCATTTTGCCCATACTTGGCCAAGATGGGGCATGGTCCAATCCTCCTCATTTGTAATTTAGGAACTCCTTTTTGGAGTCTGGCCTTATTTAGGTGAACCATGACAAGATCACCCACACCAAACTAAACATCCCTCTTCTTCATATCAATTGTCCTTAATCCTCTTGGTATTCTCTGTCAAGACTTTCTTGACCTTCTCATGTACCTCCTTCATGGATTTACTAAAATCTTTAGCATGACCACTATTATGGACTTGACTTCCTAAGTCTCTAAGCTCACACACACTCCTTGGATGCATCCTGTTAGCTCTTTTTCATGTAGAATCACCAATATAGTTTTCAAACTTGACCCTCGGGTTCTCAACTCCGGATTCTTATAGGGAAAAGGCTAATTGATAAGGACCAAGTCCTTCTTCTACTTCAGGCTCCACAGACCCAGGTGGGTGTACCTATCTTTAGACTCAATGCTCCATAATGATATTAACGGAAGTAAACACTCATTGCAGAAAAATGGCAAGTGTGACAAGGATAAACTCCTTCTTCTTTTCGAGCTTTGAACTCGGGCAGGTTAACCCATGTCAGATCTACTTCTTGAAAGGATCACAACACTAGTTTATATCCTTGATACAAAATTTATCTTCTCAATCGTTCAAACATACATGAAAGTAAATTATTATTTTAGTTTTGTTGAGGGTGAGATCTTTGCAAAATCGAGGATAGACCAGTGCCTTATCTTCGGGTATAGAGTCAAACAGTGAAACATATACTTATAGAAATATTCTAAATGAAACACAAACAAGTCCTAGATGAAACACCTTACAATATATCCTCTCTTAAACACATTTGATCATCAAATTCTTTCCAAATTCCTAAGCTCTCAGAGATTAACCTAAAGATATTACCCTTTCCTTGAAAGGAGCTATAGATTAAAATCACAGATACCTTGTAAATTGTATATCAAAACTACCTTATAGATTCAATATACAAAAGCCACATAACTCAAACAAGAAGACAATTGAAATCATGCAAGGGAATTCTATTGTATTCCAATAAAATTTCACTATATTAATACATTTCAAAATCTGATAAAATATTCTAAGATTTCAACAATGGAGCCAAGCCTCTACAATATATTTTTCAACCTCCTGGCAATGAACAAAGACTTACTACTTATACCAATCATCCATCTTGGAATCCTCGAAAGGATGCAACAAGCTTCAGATGGCTGTTAAAAGATCTTGCACTAAAAACAAGATTACAAATATCTATTTCCAACAATCCCGCAGGTGGCATCTTTGTCTAAAGATATTTCAGAGCAGTTGCTAAATTTGTTGCATGAATGATGACCGCCATCTGACTAATTTACATCATCCTTTGTTTGAAACCACTCTTCCTCCAATTTTGTATAAAGTTCCATACGTAATTCAAATTTGGCCAAGTGTCACATTCGTGTCTATGATAACTTGCTTGACATCTTTTTCTCTTTTTACCTTGATCTTCAAAGGTTTGGAGTACTAGCACCTGTCGCTTCTTCACTTGATTACCCTTTCTTCTGAATCTCCTGATAGATATGTGGATTCCCAAATCATGTAGGTTTCTTCACTTGGCCAATGAAAGGCAAGGACCTCATCTTTCTTTGGGGACAACTTTTCCCACTCAGCAACCAACTGATGAACCTCTATTCTCACATTAGCAAAGTATAACCTAGCATCCTGAAGGAGTTCAATAAAGTGTACGAATGGGGTATTATCATCTGTACATAGAATGGCATTTACTTTAGTCAGTACTTGTCTATCTATTTGCTCCATCCATTGACCTTTATCCTTGATTACCCCATCTGCCTTAATAAGACCAGGGAAAATTTGGAAATCATCCTAGAAATATCTTGTCCTTAAGATTTTTGACCTTCTTCTTATACTCTCCCTATTTACCTCAAAGTCAAAAAGATCCTTGATAACCCTGTAAGTACTTGCTAGCTCAATATTTACAACACACTTATCCTTATTTTGATCAAACCATGACCTCAAAGTATCTTTTCTTGCAGTCCATCTTTCCAAAATTTTGTCCACAGTAGCCACCTCTTTCTGAAAAATTGGTAAAACATATGCCAATTGTTTTGCAGATTTGTATATTTCTTTAGGTCTCACCTTTGCAACAAAATGTGACACAACATCTTTTATCTTCTCACCTAACCTATCCTTTACTTTTTGATCAATATCCTCTTCATCTATGGAAGGAGGAAAAGGGGAAGGGGGAAGTTCAATAGTAGGGCTTGATAAGGAAGGCCCTGCAGAGGAGGAAGCTATCTGAATTTGTTCTCATAATTGTATTGGGCCCTGTTCTCCCAATTTCTTTCTTAAATCTACAATCAGAATATCTCTCTCAAGAATCCCCTGTTTCATCTCACCATAAACCTTCAAAACTATTTCCAGTTTTGCAGTGAGCTCTTCCTTCTCTTTAGCTTCCTTTTTTGCCACCTTTGCTATTAATTGTGCCATGGCCATTACCATACCTGATGCTTCCACCAAAGAAGTATCAGTAACTCTTCTTACAATTAAACTCCCTGAGAGGTTATCTTTGACAATTTTCTTTCCTTTATCACTTTCATTCTTCCTTAAAGACCACATTACCAACGCTTGATGATTATCACTAAAAGTGACTCCCTTAACAGCTTGTTCTGCTTCCTCTAGAGTTCTATGGAGAGGAGTGGTTTGTTTTCTGACTGCATCAAATAGTACTGCATCAGCTATATCCCATTTTGGGAGGATCAGTACTCCTGACATCTTTACCATATCTCTTCCCTATTCTGGAGTGATTTGTTTAAACTTTGTAGTCATCTCTATTTTCACTTCTTCCTCTATGACTTGTAAATCCTTCTCCGGATTTTCTTCATGTCTCTTCTCACAGATTTCTTGAAATTGTTTGATGTTTAATTTCCAAAGAAATTGCATAAAGGCCCTAGTTTTAACAAAAGTGTCATCAACCAAAAATTCTTCACAAGCTTGCTTGATTACAAGGTCCAGTTAAGTACCTGCTAACTCTCCTACTGTTAAATCCAACTTAGGTTCTTCTGGTAGCTCTGGCACTCCCTCATTTACTTCTTCATAAGTCATAAAGATTTGACCTAGAGCATCTACTTGCTATACTTGTTCTACAATCTCTTGGTCATCAAAAATTCTTATAGGAGACTATGATGGGGAGTACTCCTTTTCCACATGAGCAGGTCTCTCTTCCAATCTTTGCCTTTTTGATGGGGGTGGAGAATCAATTATATCTTCAGAAGTTTGAGGATGAGGAGAATCGGGGATCTCCACAATCTCCTTTTGTTTTCCAACCTATTGTGAGGTTGATGGGATATCCCTTTTATCCATTTGCTTTTGCTGGCTCTGTTCTGGTATCACCACATTGTAACCAGTCTTCTTTTGTACCATGTACCTCCCCAAGGGTAACCCTTTTGCAAACACAGGCTTGCTCAACAATTGTCTAGCCTTTTCTAGATCATCCTTCATAACCTTTTCCTTCTTCTCATTTAAGGTCTGAAAAATATCTTGAAAATAATTCATTAGAGTGTCTATTTTCTTCCCCATTGGAGTTATGCTTTTCAGGGGATCCCATCCCGAATCAAATTGCCAGATAAAATCTAGTGTCTTCCTATATACCAACCATTTTTCCTTCATAACCTCTTGTTCCTATATCTTTGCTACATTCCTGATAATATCTTCAAGTAAATTAAAAATATGGTTGATCATGGCACACTTGGCTCTCTTTTTAAACATTTCATTATAGAAACCTTCTGGATCTGCTGTTCTAGCAATTGCAGTAGCCATATGGTATGGAGCCAAAATTTTATCCATGTAAACCCATCCACCCTTGGTAATTATGAATTGATGGGCAATGGTAACATTTGGAAATAAAGTTCCCTTGCCTTTCCCAGTGAGGGCACACTCCTCAATATCTCCTAATTGCCTCAAGAACTCTACAATTCCAATCCTAAGGGGTACCTGATAGGGCAATATAAAAGGGGTCCCCCTGAAACCATACAACTTGATAACAGTTGATACATTGTAGAAAATAACATCTCCCCAATTGTGTACGATGTACAGGTTCTTAGCAAACTAGTTTGGCCTAACAAGTTGTGCGAACACTGTTGGGATTCTTGGGTTGTCTAAGACAAATAGCTTCCTAAGTCTAGCTGCAAAACATTTATCAAAATTGATGAAACTATGATCCTTCCTATCCCAGGTCATTGTGAGGCTCCATAGTTGGACTGGCATGTCTTCACCATCCTTCTTTCTCACCAATTCCATTTCTTGTTCAAAATAGCTTGCTCCTTTGAACAGAAACATGTACATTATGAAAGAGTACCAGCAAAAGGGCCTGTCACCTTCATTCTTTTGAATCTTTACTAATCCATTATGGATTAATTCAGAAATAAAAGGAGCAAAATCAAAAGTGATAGACACGTGTGCATGTAAAATTTGGATCATCATGCACATCAAGTGTATTGGCATCCTTTCACTAACATCCTCTCCAAAAACTTGACATAATGACCAATATGCACCCCTAGCTTTGAGATCAAAATATTCTATTTTAAAAGGCTCCGGAGTGTTCTGCCCCACAAAAACCATTTTTCCAATTTTGGTGCAGAAATCCTTCAACAACTTGCCTCTAAAATAGTTCCTTTGTGCATTATACACTTGCCTTAGTTCTTCAAAGTTAATGCTCTCCAAACTTTCTAAGGTTTCAGTTAACCCGAACACCTTCCTAATTTCTTCAATAGAAACTTTAAACAATAACACTCCCTTTGCATCCCTAATTTCTTTAGTGATTGGATCATAATTCTTTGCAACCTGGGTCAACAAATCTACATCTAAAAAGACACCAGGCACGATAAGTTTTCCTAGGTTAGACTGCCATATATTGCTTGTAGGGTGAGGGGCATTTCTCTGACTAAAACCTACTTTGAATAATTCCAGTCCTATGGTATCAGAGTCACCTCTTGCATTGATAGTACTAATTTTGGCCTCTCTAATAAAACTTTCCATGTCATATAAACCTTCTGCTATTTTTACCCTAGGATCCTTGGGAATCAAACTCTTGTTTTTCATCGGGGTAGTGGAAGAGCCGGGAAGTAACTACAATAAATCTTCGTGCAAACCTCTTTCACTATACTCTATTTTACCTGACAATTCTTTCCTTGGGGCCATTTTAAGGTTTATCTTTAAAGGAAACCTTTGCAAGATAGACAAAATATAGAACTGTGATTCTTTTAGTAAGGAAGCAAATCGCACAAGAATTTCACCAACCTTTCTTCTCAGAAACCACCTGGGAATAGCAGCCAAACCTCAGAATTCTTCACACCTGAGTCTCTGCAAATTTTTCATCTCTTTGTGCTTCTGAAAGTGCACGAAATTCTGATATATGAGCCACTAAAGTAGTCCTATCAACAATTAATTTAGCATGATTGAAACAATTACTCCTCCGGAAGAGTGAACTGTCACTTCTTCAATGGGAAGCCTCAACTTTGCACCATTTTATCTTTAGTTTGAAAGAGAACCATCGATCCTCATAAGCAGATGATCTAACAGCCCATTGCATGATCACATGGTGTAAAAAACATTCATGCAAACATGTGACTAACCGTCACATTACCTTTCTATTTTTGGCGGTCTCTTGTAACTTCCTCCATTAACATAAAATGCTATTCGCATGATCGCATAGCTTAAAAGAAGCTTATGCGAACATGTAAAAACCCATTAGCATTCACCGTCACTGTCTTCTTTTATATCACCGGTCCCACCTCGCCTTTGTCAATAAAGAAATTCCATGCTTGCAACACCTGGCAGAATGTCAGGTACTTTCTTTCTTTTTGAGCACCGGTGTCTGCTGACACTAACCGATGAGAAAACATTATTTATGCACATTTGTCCAAGGTTTCACTGAAGAATCGCACTTGATTCAACACAAGATCAACGGCCTGTCACATGATCGCATAGGCTTCAAAGATCCCATGTGATTATACAATAGCCATCCGATCTTCCCTTTACTGCTTTAAACCCTTGGAGATTCTTCTTTTACCGGCCCTACTGTTCTTGGCAAATAGAAGGCCGCCACTTGTGAGATACTTGTCAGTGGTCCCACCTTGTTTCTGCATCAGGCTTTGTTATAAAATCAAGGGTTATTTCACATGTTTGCATGGCTTGGAAATATTCCATGCGAACACGCGACTGCCGTTAGATCTTCTTTGAAGATTCACGGTTGGATGAAACTTGAAACATTAGAATACAAGGTAATTAGGTCATAAGAAATGTTATTTATACCACTAGGTTTCTAGACTTAGGAAGAAATATAACCCCCGCGTAAAAATAAATGCATGTGCTCTTTAATGGACCTAAGTGACTTAAAAAGTAATGCTCAAAAAGAAATGAAGTAATTGACCTAGGATTTATTTTGAAAATGGCAAACATTTTGGGGTTTTTGACATGAATTCAAAATTCTTCAAGGACAAGACCTAGGGTAAGGATTTTTGAAATAGGGTTATGACAATTTTTTGAAGACATTCCAGCACCTGTACCTAGGACAACTTCACAGACCAAAGGACTAAACCAACGTTTGGACAAAAACCTCAAAAATTTAAGAATACTCCCAACACATCCCATAGAAAAATTCAAAGGGACTCTTTCCAGTAGTTCTATTGATGATGTCATTATATCCAAATTCTGCTTAGTGTAGAACAAGGTCCCAAGTCAGTCCATACTCTTTGGTCAAGAACCTCAATAGGTTTCCTAGGTTCCTATTAACCACCTCAGTCTAGCCATCAGTCTAAGGGTGGTAGGCTAAACTAAATGATAGATTTTTTCCCAACCTTTTCCATAAGGACATCCAAAAGTGTCCCATGAACTTGGCATCTCTATTAGAGAAAATGTTACTTGGTAACCCATGGATTCTCACAATTTCCCTAAAAAACAAGTGGGCTATATGGCTTGCATCATGGGTGACTTTACATAGTGACACAGTCAAGGATGGTGGATCCAATTAAGGACAATCCAAACCTTGCAGCTAACAATCAACACAGTGGAATACTCAACAACAATAACAACACAACAATTGTTTAACTCTAATTTTCATTAACATTCCCGGTTGTAAGCCCTTCCGGGTTAGGGCCAATTACACTCAGAAAAAATTCTGCAAGATCACTGGATCTAATTACAACACTAGCTAGCTCAGTCATGAAAACTATCAGTAACTGATAGAAACCCTAAGATAGATCTAAACTTGAGCTCGCAAGCCTCCAAGCAATCTCCTTGTCTCCAAGTGTGTAAACCACTAGCTCTACAACTACAAACTATCAGAAAACTATCTAATCTACAAGATCATGCAAGATCTTTTCCACAACTTCACCAACTCTAGTTTCCTAAATCTAATGTCATTATGCTCTCATCCTCCTCCCACCATCTCCAAACAACTACCCCAAACACCCCTTAAATACTAATCATTAGCCACAACTTAGCTGGATGAAACCATTAACTCCCCCTAACAAATATTAAATGTAATACAAGTTGTACGGTTTCACAATAGATGAAGATAATCACACCATTGTTTCTCCTTCAAAGATAATATATCTATTCTAAAGATTATCTATTCCATCATGAAATACACTTGAATTGTCAACCCAGGGACATAGGACTTGAAATGGGCCAGCACAGTTTGTGCACTAAGTTCCTTTAGGATTCATAACACCTATGCTATAGGAAAGTAAAAATGCATTAGAAGAATCTATGTTGCTACTACAGAACAGTAAACACACCTTGGCTAACAACAGATAATTGCAGGAAGCTTCAAGAATGAGTTTAAGCTAATTAACAACTCATAACATCCACTATGATCATTTTCTGCAAGTGCTACAGGAACTTCACAGTAACAATGTTGCAAGACTAATACAATAAATCTATTTGAAAATAGGAAATTGTAGAAAATGAATCTATTCTACCTAAATCTATTCCACCTCCCAAGTGGGCCCCCTTGGTCAATTTCAATTAACTAAGAACACAACAAATGCTTCAAAATTCTTCTTCCATTAAAATCCTTCTTTGATTACATAGAAACTGAACAATCCATGAAGAACAGGAAAGTAACTTCTAAGTCTAAATCAACACTATCTATTTTCTCATTAGCTTCCTAGGATAATCCAAGATCCAATATATATAGGATTGGATTCTTATTAAAAACATTCATAAAATTCTTAAGCAAACATCGCTAGAAAAGAAGGTGGAAGAACAACCATGACATAACACATTTATTGCCAAGCAGCAAAATAACAACTTGCAAGAAATATAGCAAGTTGTATCCCCTATATTCTCTGGAACTCCTTTGTAGGTGCGGCTTATTCAACAGAACTAAACTATGCTTTCTCTACCATGATCGGTCTTCATTGTCTTCCTCCTTGAATGCAGTGATCACCACTCCTTGCCTCGCTCCTCATTCTCCTGAAAAGTTAGTAGCATCCAAAATATACATGCAAGATAACATTCCTACTTTTACTCAAATATTAGAGCATAGCTTAACACAATTATATGAAATACTGCATTCTATGTATAGTATTAAGCAAAACATGTCATACACACTACCCATAGGTTTAGTAGGTTCTAGCTATTTCTGGCATAAGTTCACAAGATAATTACAAAAAGTGTTTAGGAATGTTTTATCAAAGCACAAAGAGTGTGTCCACATTATAAAAACTTATATTAAAATCAAGACATTAATGTGCCTCATCATCTGCCCCCCACTATCCAAATGCTTGTCCTCAAGCATTATACTTCTTTGCCATTACTTTGAAGTCTCCGATTGAGGTTCTCCCCTTTTTCCCACTTCTGAAGGTGTAGTAGAATCCTCTACTATGCTCCCAGTGATCACCTTTGTGTTCCTCAACCAACAGGTCTAGTTTAGTAGCACTATTATCATAGAGAGGCCAAAGAAGAGTAGGAGGCTAAAAGGATAAGGGCATCCATAGTTCCTTTCTGACCTGTCATCTCATTTGTATATATTTAGCCACCCTATGAACAACTACCTCATAATTGATAGGACTATGTGGTTCTGCCTTTCTGAAGGCATCTGGCAGTCAGCTCCACATGTTCCTAATTCTTGAAAAAGCTCTTTGCTATGTGAAATTTGGGAGTGTTTGGTAATCTCTATAAACCTTTTCTCTTTCTGCAAACACTTTAGCCCTAATTTATAGTTTTGGCTTCCCATAGGTTAATCTGAACCAATCTCTTAAAAGATCATCAAGCTTATGTGATTCAGCCCATAGTGGCAAAGGTTCAGACTTTTCAAGATCCCTGTAGGCATTTAACTGCTGGTCATAGTTTGTCTCATTGTGCATCCAAGACATTAAAGCCCTAAGGTGAACATCTCCTATGTAAAGCAGAGGATTCCACTCTGTTTCATGTGGAATTATGAAATTATGCAAATAGAGTTCACACAACTTGCTTTCTTCTTTTTCTCCTTAGCAACTTGCTGGAAATAATGGGTGTACCAGGAGGATTTATAAGGGATGATAGAAACATTAGTGTATATAGGGACTAGTGGAGAAGTGGGTTGAAGACTTTCAAGGGCATTTTCTGGAACTACAGTAGGATTTGGTTCACACATTCCTTGATCACCCTGTGGTATTTCACTATTAGGCTTATTTCACATGCCTCCACATTTTGGGGTTCCAACTATACAGGAGAGTCATCTGGAATATTCTCGACCTGCTATTCTATATGAGGTTTTGAGACTTGACCTCGCATGTGAGGGCTTCGACGTACATGAACCTCTTTAACCTCTATTATTTTGTGAGCCTATTTTGGTCTAGATGGTACTGGGGTAGATGCTGTAGGATTAGTTGCTGTAGGAATAGACCTCTTTCTCTTTGTCACTTGAATAGTAGGGTTTTTGTCCTTCCTCTTAAAATTAGGGCTTCCTTCATCAACCTTATGTTTGCCTTTATCTAAGGTAGAGCTAGGTATATCACCTTCTAAAATAGGCTCAACAATTTTATTAGTAGGAGGTAATACCAGTTCTTTCTCTATTTCAGCTGGATTCTGACTAGGCCCCTCAATTTCTTCCTCATTCCCTAAATTTTGCTAGACAGGGTTAGCTTGAGCCTACAAGGTTTTAAATTCAACAAATTCTACCCATGATACAGGGGAAGAATCCTGAAGAGACCTTTCAACTAAAATTTTAACTAGGGCATGATGAGAAATAGAGTTTTCACTTCCTTCTTGAGTTTTCTTAGCACTTATACACAACATATTATAAAGGAAATTTGGGACATTAACTTGAATGTTATGCCTTACATAACTAAGTAGCTTAAAGTGATGAGTGTGTAAGTTCAAAAATCTACCTTCACAGGTCAAATGCCTGATGATATGGTTTGCCAATTCTAAATATGGTGCTGGAAGAGAGAGTCTCTTACACCCTTGCTTTGAGATTTCCAATGGAGGGTCACCCAACCGAGAAAACTATGCCCGTGATGACTTGGCGTCATGTTCATTTGGGTAATGCTCTCCACTAATTGGTAGTCCTATGACTTCTGCTATCCGCTCCTCAGTAGCAACCACTTTCAATCCCCATACTGTGGCTTCTCCTTCATCAAATGTCCTCATAAACTCCATTGATACTTTGTCATTGTATTCTGTTAACTGCAGGAAGTAGCCAAGCCATCCACAGGCATTGAAAGTACAGACTACTTCCACATCTGCTAGTAGAGTACCATGGTTAACTAGCTCATGTCTCTGCAATTGACCTCCCTTCCTCAAAATGCCTAGTTTTAAATTTCTCTATTTCCACCACCCTGATAACACTTTGCAAATACCTTCTTCTTAGAATTCAAAATGATTTTTCTGAGAAATGCCGATACCACATTCTCTTAACACAACTCTATTATGTTTGGCATGCAAAATAATTATGAAGGACATCAATGTTTTAACTGGGAGTGTTCTTTGCATAAATGATACTCCTTTTAAGTCATGTCAAATTGAGGAGATCTTTCCCAAAATCGGAATGACAAGGTATGACAGATACAATAAAGATTTTAAAAATTAAAATAGACCATAGCCAAAGTACAACATATAATGTGGACATGACTAGGGTGATGTGGAGATGACACTTGGAAATAAATACACTCTCCCTACCCCCCCCAAAATTTTGACAAGTGTCCACACTTAAAAAAATTTCGCATAGGATTGGGAAACTGGCTTTAGGCTTACACTATACATTTAATGCAATAGTATATATAATTATTGAAACCTATGCACTAAAAATGAGAATAAAGTAAAAATGTGTACCTCAAACTATTAAATCGTGCATCCACATGCAAGTTGATGAGTTGGCGAAGTCTCGTGATCACTGAAAAGGTGTTGATGACATGTTTTATTGAAAGCATTAAAAACAAAATTTGTGGGTGACGTGGAGGGTGAGTGGATGGTAGACAAAGGAATGAGATGAATTGATAAGAAGAAAATGAAAAGTGAGTGAAAGAATGGACCTCATATGGAATGAGGTTATATTATGTGTTGTGCATCAAAGGCTTGCTATGGTTTGGCTGCAGGAAGAAGGCTTGCACCTTCCGCTGCAGGAACTGTGTCCATTAGAGTTGGTAAATTTCTTGGTTGGAACTACTATAGGAACTCATCCTTGGTCTATGGTTTATGATAGAGTCATAATTGGTGGCCATTTACAAGAAGCTTGAACTAGACTAGATCAATGGTTGTTAGCTGAATGGCTCCAATGTCGAATACATGCTGAATTTCATAAGGCCCTAGCCACCGAGTCTGCAATTTTCCTAGTGTCTCCTTATATCAAGAATCATATAGTAGAGCCCAATCTCCTACTTGGAATTGTTTACTCTTGATATGTGCATCATGCCATTTCTTTCATTGTTTCTGGATTATCTCTATTCTTTCCAAAGCTGCCTTTCTCATCTCATCCAGTGAGTTCAAGTGGAGAAGTCTCTCTTCTTGTGCTGCAAGAAGACTGATGTTTAATTTGAGAGGAGTGCATAATGTTTAATGTTCAAATTCAATGGGCAACATTGTTGCTTTGCCATACACAAGTTCAAATGGGGTAAATCTAATTGTTGTCTTCCATGTTGTTCTGTAAGCCCAAACGGCTTCAGTTAGTCTGTTGCTCCAATCCCTTCTATGTAGTTGCATTGTCTTGGTTAGAATAGTTTCAATTTCCCTATTGGTGACTTCTGCTTGCCCATTTGCCTGAGGGTGATAAGGGCTGGATTTCCGGTGCCTTATGTTGTATTCTTTCATAAGTTTAGTTATCAAATTTGATGTGAACTAGGCTCCTTGGTCTGTGACAATTTCTCTAGGAATTCCATAGCATGTGAATATTTCTTCATATAAGAATTTAGCTACTTTCTCATCTCTTGCATTTTTCATCGCCCTGACTTCAACCCATTTTGTTAAATAATCCATACATACTAAGATGTAGGATTTACCATTTGATGGTGGGTCAATTGGCCCTATGTAGTCCATACCCCACTTGTCAAAGGGTGTTACAACAACCTGTGGATTGAGTGGCATCTCATCTGATCTTGTTGGCTGGCCCATTCTCTGGCATTTGTCACACTTAGTGGTATAAGTTGTTGCATCCTTGTGTAGTGTTGGCCAGTAATATCCAATGGTAAGTATCTTTAATGCTGTTCTTTTTCTTGCAAAAAGGCCTCCACATGGTTCATCATGATAGACATGTAGTATGTCATATATTTCATCTTCCCTAACACATCTCCTCATGATTTGATCTGGTCTAGTATAGAAGAGAGTGTTATCAATCCATGAATAATGAAAAATTTTCTCTGTAAGCTTCTTCTTGTCTTTTTGGGAGAAGTGTAGTGGCATTTTATTTGTAGCAAGATAATTTTCTATATCTACATACCATGGTGTATGGGTTACTATATGGAATAAATGCTCATCTGGAAATGTATCTTCAATTGGAGTTGGATCTTCATCAACAAGTTGAAGTCTGGACAAATAGTTAACAACTACATTGGCCTTTCCTGGCTTATCAACAATGGTAATATCAAACTCCTGCAATAATAGTAGCCATCTTGGCAATCGGCCAGTTACAGTAGGTTTGTTCATCAAGTACTTTATAACTGAGTGGTCAGTATGAACAAAAATAGGATAGCCAGTTACATAGTGCCTGAATTTATTCAATACATAAACTACAGCTAAAAGTTCCTTCTTAGTTACTGTGTAGTTTAATTCAGGACCATGGAGACTTTTTCTAATATAGTAGATTGCATATTCAAGGTTAGCAAGCTTTTGTCCTAATACAACACCTACAACATAGTCTAATGCATCAGTATGGATATGGAATGGAATAGACCAATCTGGTCCCTTAAGAACTGGTGTTGTGGTGAGGAGTTTCTTAAGCTGTAGGAATGATTCATTACATGCTAGTGTCCAAATGAACTCAACTTCTTTAGTCAGTAGAATATATAAAGGACTAGCTATTTGACTAAAATTTTGAATGAAATGCCTATAATAGCCAGCATGACCTAAAAAAGATCTTACATCCTTTGGTTTAGTAGGTATGGGCAATGTTAGGATTACCTCTATCTTGGCTGGGTCCACTTGTATTCCTGCTGCTGATATAAAATGACTAATCACTAATCCTTCCTACATGAGCATGAAATATTTCTCACTATTAAGTGATAGGTTATGTTCTTTTCATTAGACAAGAACCTTTTCAATATTTTTCAAAGCCTCCTCAAAGGTTACTCCAAACACTGTAAAATCATCCATGTATATTTCCATACAGTCGTGTGAGATGTCAGCAAAAATACTTATTACAACTCTTTGAAATGTTGTTGGAGCATTACACAGGCCAAATGGAAACATAGAATATGCAAAAGTACCCCATGGGCATGTAAATGTAGTTTTATCCTAATCCTCTGGAGCTATACTTATCTGATTATAACCACTGTATCCATCAAGAAAAGAAAAATATTTCTTACCAGCTAGAGTATCCAGAACTTGATCAATAAATGGTAAAGGAAAATGATCCTTCTTTGTTGCCTTATTCAATTCTCTGTAATCTACACAAATTTTCCATTTCCCTCCCTTTTTAGGTACTATAACCAGAGGTGAGACCCATCAGCTATCAGATATGGGGTTATGAAACCAACATCAAGTAATGTTTGTAGTTCAGTTTTAACTATTTTCCTGAGCACTGGATTAATCCACCTCTGGGGTTGACGGAGTGGTAGGCACCCTTCATTGATATATATTCTATGAGTGCATAATGTTGGGTTTAATCCTTTCATATCTCCATAATCCCATGCAAAAGCCTTTTCATATTTTTGGAGAAGTTCTGTTAACTTTTCTAGCTGTTTGGGAGGCATTTTGTTATTGACATGGAGATTACGAACTTTTGACAACTCAATAGTAGTTGTGAGATTAACCATAGCAACTTCAGAGATGGGACTTGTATGTAGTTCACATGGTAAAAGTTGATGGATAATATCTGGTTCCTTAGGTAGAAAACAATTCTTAGTTTGTTCCTTATATGTAGTTAGTTCCAGCACAGAGCTGTCAGTTATATCCTTTTCTACCACACAAGTATTATTAAGAATACTCTGAATTACTAAATTTTCCTCCTGCAGCTTGAGAAAAGACTATCTATGTAACATCATAAGCTATTCTACAGAGTTTAACTCTTCCTCTCCATCTCCTAAATCTGGCCATACAGGTGTGCTTAAATCTGGTTGGGGTTGTGCTGGGGGATACGAGACAAATTTCTTTGTTGCTTGTCCATCCAATATGGTCATATTTCCTAACCTACAACTTATATTTGCATCATCTATAGCTAACCATGGTCATCCTAAAATGATAGGGTAACCAACTAAGTTGACTTTTAGAGATAGAATCATAAAATCTACAAGGTACTCTAGAGAATCTAGGGCTACTACTATGTCTTCTATCATTCCCTCAGGAGTAACAGTAGAACTATCAGCAAGTTGCAAAATTATTGGGGTAGCTCGTATTCCTTCTATGTTCAGCTTTTTCATAGTATCCTTGTTCATTACATTTATAGCAGCACCAAGATCAATCAAGGTATTTTTGACTAACTAACCATTTATAATCACATTCACAACTGGACTTCCTGGATCAGAATATTTAGGAATAACCAATTTTCCTAACATAATGTCAGCCAATTATCCTATAACATGGACTATGGTTAGGTCCTTTTTCTTCCTCCCAGGATTTTTAAGACAGGCTTCTCAGATTGCTTTGCCATAAAGAGGAACATCTTTAATAGCTTGGAACAAAGGAATCTGGACATGCATGTTCTTCAACTAGTCAATAATGTCAAAGGATTGCTCCTCTATTTGTGTAGGTTTACTTTGTATAAGCTTTTGTGGAAAAGGAGGTTCAACTGCAGTTTGAGTTTGAATTGTATTAGTTACATTTGCTGGGTCAACCACTTGTGGTAGAGAAGTTGCTGGTGCTGATGCTGCAGGAGGATCTAGTATTTCAGTTATTAAAGGTGGTTCAGGTGCTGGTAAGGTTGAACCAGATCTCAAATGTATATCTGCAACATTTAGAGCATAAGCAGGATACTGTTGAGCATCAACAACATACATTGGTTGTTGTGGCTATTCATTATTTGGATTTGGCTGAGGTTGTGTAGGCAACTGAGTCTATTTTTTAGGTCCAGAATTTGTAGGAGGTGGCATTATTGTAGGTGTATTTGCTAGAGGTGGTAAAGGTGGGTATCCAATATTGTTAGACCATTAGTGAGGTCCTCTCCATTGATTTGTAGACTGCCAATTCCCTTGGGGTGGTTGCCATTGGTTTTGGAACTATGGAGGATACCATTGACTTTGTGGATTATTTTGCCAAGCATTGTTCCAACTAGGTTGATTATATTGTGGAGGACCTTGGGTACTATGGTTTTGCCATTGATTACTATATGGATTTGAATTTTGTAAAGGGTCTTGTGGCATACCTTGACATGGGGCCCATGGCCGACGTTGAGCAATGAACAATACTTGCTCATCTTCTCCTATCTTTAGATACTCAGTTGGAAGATGCTAGTTTTCCACATTAGCGACCAATTTGCAATGACAATCTTTCTTTTGCTTTCAGCAGTGTGGACAGTATTCAACTAACTGCTCCTCAGCTTCTACATGGTTCTTCTTAGCAGCCATTGTATCCAAATGTGTGGTGACATCATTGATGATATCCTGTTTGAAATCAAATAAAAATTTTGAAATTTCCATCTTTGAAATACCAGAGCCACTTCCTTTGGCTATTGCTGAGTGAAATCCCCTTCCTTTCTTTACTGCTGACCTAGAGTAGTTTTGGCAAATCTTCTGAAGGTCATCCCATGAATATTGGGATATATCTCCTCCTGCCATCAAATCCAATGCTTCAAGACAGTTCTCATTTACTCCTCTATGAAAAATTAGCTTTTGGGACTCCTCCTGCAGGGTATGTTGTGGGTTCTTTTGTAAGTTGAATAAGAAGCGAGATATATAATCTTCTAATGTTTCATCTTCCCATTGTGACATTCTAAAAATGTCATCACCTTTTGAATCATTTCCCCTACAATATTCCTTATACTTGTTAAGAAATAGGTGTCTCATATCATCCCAATTTGCTACTGCATTTGCCCCCAAGCCCATAAACCATTGTAAAGCTGACTCTTTTAGTGTGGCTAGGAATAATTTTAGCTTGTGAATATCATTATTATAGTCAAAGCTTTGGCACAGGATATCAAATTCAAATAGGAAAGTATCAGGATCTCTATGATGAGACCATAAAACTTTGGTAATGCCGATGCAGGTATATTTTTGAGATTGGGATTATTGACAAGACTTGGTATTGGAAATGGAAATGTGGGAGCTACCATAGCTAGAGTTATGGGATATTGAAACTGTGGCTGAAAATTGGTAATTGTTGGAGGATTCTGAACAGCAGATGGTTCTGGAGTGGAGTTAGTATGGAAGCTAGCCAATATTTCCTCAAATGGACGGAGGTCAAATTTTTTCTAGATGTCTTCTTCTACTAAAGATGATGATGTAGTAAACTCTGGGCTTGCGTTTAGAAATGGCAGTTCAGGTTCTTCAAATTCCTCTTTTGCTTTCACAGGCTCCTTAGGAAGGAATCTACCATGGACATCTCTCCTTTGATGCATGCAAGAAATTAGTGACTTGCTAATCAAGCTCACAACTTCGCAATTCCTAACTAATAAACTAATCTAAAAATAAATGACTCGTGAAGGTTCCTAGCTTGATACCATCCCTGACAACGACGTCAAAAATGTATAGTTTCATAATAGATGAAGATAATCACACCATTGTTTCTCCTTCAAAGATAATATATCTATTCTAAAGATTATCTATTCCATCATGAAATACACTTGAATTGTCAACCCAGGGACATAGGACTTGAAATGGGCCAGCACAGTTTGTGCACTAAGTTCCTTTAGGAGTCATAACACCTATGCTACAGGAAAGTAAAAATGCATTGGAAGAATCTATGCTGCTACTACAAAACATCAAACACACCTTGGCTAACAATAGATAATTGCAAGAAGCTTCAAGAATGAATTTAAACTAATTAACAGCTCAGAACATCCATTATGATCATTTTCTGCAAGTGTTGTAGGAACTTCACAGTAACAATGCTACAGGAGTAATACAGTAAATCTATCTAAAAATAGGAAACTACAAAAAATGAATCTATTCTACCTAAATCTATTCCACCTCCCAAGTGGGCCCCCTTGGTCAATTTCAATTAACTAAGAACACAACAAATGCTTCAAAATTCTTCTTCCATTAAAATCCTTCTTTGATTACATAGAAACTAAACAACCCATGAAGAATAGGAAAGTAACTTCTGAGTCTAAATCAACACTATCTATTTTCTCATTAGCTTCCTAGGATAATCCAAGATCCAATATATATAGGATTGGATTCTTATTAAAAATATTCATAAAAGTCTTAAGCAAACATCACCAGAAAAGAAGGCGAAAGAACAACCATGACATAACACATTTACTGCCAAGCAACAGAATAAAAACTTGTAGGAAATATAGCAAGTTGTATCCCCTATATTCTCTAGAACTCCTTTGCAGGTGCAGCTGATTCAATGAAACTGAACTGGGCTTTCTCTACCATGATCGGTCTTCATTGTCTTCCTCCTTGAATGTAGTGATCACCACTCCTTGTGTCGCTCCTCATTCTCCTAAAAATTTAGCAACATCTGGAATATACATGCAAGATAACATTCCTACTTTTACTCAAATATTAGAGCATGGCTTAAAACAATTATATGAAATACTGCATTCTATGTATAGTATTAAGCAAAACATGTCATACACACTACCCATAGGTTTAGTACATTCTAGTTGTTTCTGGCATAAGTTCACAAGATAATTACAACAAGTGTTCAGGAATGTTTTATCAAAGCACAAAGAGTGTGTCCACATTATAAAAACTTATATTAAAATCAAGACATTAATATGCCTCATCACAAGTCATCTTATAAATCACCTTACAAACATTTAATAGAACATGTCAACCTCTAGATCGACATAGGATAATCCAAAAAAAGATACAAACAATAAATGCACCAAGTTGGCCCAACAAATCACATAGAACTCTAGTTGGTAAACTAGAACTGCCGAGTAATAGTGAAATAACCAAGCATGCCAAGCATTGCTGAGCACCAGTGTTGACCGAGCACCACAGACATCATCGGGTAACACTTTCATTGAACACCAAAGATTATCGAGTTCCATCAGCGTCTGAGCTTCCTTCAATGACTGAGACCATCGACCAAGGCTGGAACTGAGTAACACTGGCCAAAATACCACATCTCCATGCAGATTCACTGAGTACCCTAGAATGTCCCTACATCACATGGGATGAAGTGACCCATCTTACTAAACCTATCAACTACAACATAGATACTATCAAATCCATTCTTTATTTTAGGGAGGACAATAATGAAATCCATACTCACACAATCCCATGGCCTACTTGGAATTGGTAGAGGTTGATAGAGCCCTGCATTTGTATACATTCCCTTTTCTCTTTGGCATATGATGCACTGCTCCATATAAGTTCTGACATCCTTTTGTAACTTTGGCCAGTGATAGTACCTTTGGACCAATTCTAAGGTTTTGTTTATGCCAAAATTTCCACTCAAACTCCCATTGTTCTTTTCTTGGATCATATTCTCTCTCATGGATCCCCTTGGAATATATAATTGACAACCCTTGAATAACAATCCATTCTATAATGTGTAATATGCATGTTCACTATGGAAATTATTTTGATGTTCTCTACACACCTTGTAAATCGTTACAAATTCCTCATCTGTGTTATTCATTTCTTTGAAGCTCTCCACACCTATGCTCTGTATTTGTACTTCTTGAACTGTTAGGAGCCTCTTACTCAAGGCATCTGCTACCTTGTTTAACTGCCCTTTCTTGTGCTTTATGGAAAAGGTGTATGATTGCAGGTATTCTACCCATTTAACATGCCTATAGCTTAATTTATCTTGTGAGTTAAGAAAACTCAAGGCCTAATTATCAGTGAAGACCACAAATTCCTTTGGCAGAAGATAATGCCTCCACTTTCTTAGAGCTTGGACAAGTGCATACAACTCCAAATCATAGGAAGAGTACTTTTTCTTTTCTTCATTTAGTTTTTCACTAAAGAAGGCCACCAGTCTATTTTCTTGGCTTAAGATAGCCCCTACTGCTATGTTACTAGAATCACACTCTATTATGAAAAGCTTGTCAAATATTGGCAATTTAAGGATAGGTTTAGTGGTTACTTCCATCTTCAATGTTTTAAACCCCTTATTAGTAGCTTGGGTCTATGAAAATTGGTTTTGACTCCTCCTTTCATAGTATCCATCATGGGAGCACATATCCCACTAAATTTTCTAATAAACTTCCTATAGTATTGTGCTAAACCATGGAAGCTCCTTACCTCACTTGCAAACTTGGGAGTGGGCCAACTTAAGAAGACTGTTACCTTGGACTCATCCATCTCCAAATCATCCCTAGACAACGCAAAGCCTAAATACACAAGCTCCTACTTCATAAAATCACACTTCTCTACGTTTATGGTTAGTTGTTCCTCTTGCAACTTATCCAACACAATCCTAATATGCTTTAGATGGTCTTCCTTAGTCAAACTAAAAATCAAGATGTCATTTAAGTAAACTACCACAAACTTACCAGTGATATCTTTTAACACCTCATTCATGAGTCTCATCAATGTGTTGGGAGCATTGGAGAGACCAAATGGCATGACAAACCATTCATAAAGTCCTTATGTGTTTTTGGAGGCAATCTTTCACTCATCTCCCTCCTTTATCCTTATCTGGTGATAGCCATTTTTAAGGTCTATCTTGGTGTAGTACTCAGCCCCTCCTAAATAGTCTATCAAGTCTTC
Source organism: Chamaecyparis obtusa (assembly GCA_027943335.1). Lineage (NCBI taxonomy): Eukaryota > Viridiplantae > Streptophyta > Pinopsida > Cupressales > Cupressaceae > Chamaecyparis > Chamaecyparis obtusa. The sequence continues at coordinate 2,279,859 of BSBK01000559.1, forward strand.
AATTCTTGGTATTGGGAACCTATACTTGATTGTAATTTTGTTTATTCCCTTGGAGTCCATACATAACCTCCATCTTCCTCCCTTTTTGGGTGCTAAAATAATGGGTACTGCACATGGACTTATGTTTTTCCTAATAAGCCCTTGGTACATCAATTCTTGTACTTTCCTTGCAACTTCTCTATTTTGATCTGGTGCTAATTTATAGGGGGCCTTATTAGGTAATGATGCCCCTAGAATGAGGTCAATCTGGTGACTAATTGCCCTCTTTGGTGGCAATGTTGCAGGTGTGCCATCTAAGATTATACCTTTAAAATGGTTTAAAATATCCTACACTTCTTGAGGTATCTCTGCCTCCTTATTTTCCTTCTCCTCCTTAGGCTTCACCACTATAGCATACCCTATTCCATTTTCATCTTCTAGAGTTCTAATTAAATATTTCTCCTTCACCATTGACACATTAGGTCCATTTCCTTTACCTTCCTCTTCAACAAGTGACCATATCTTGTAACTAACCCCATCCTTTTGAAAGGCATAAGAGTCTTGTTCCCCATGGTGTATGGCCTTCCTGTCAAACTTCCAAGGCATGCCTAGTAAAAGATGGCATATATGCATCCATTGGGAGTATGTCACATATAAATTTGTCTCTATATCCCCCTATTTTGAACTCAACCCAAGCATGTTCATTCACTAGGACATGTTTTCCTTTGTTAAGCCATGTGAATCTGTAAGGAGTGCCATATGGTATCCTAGGTAACTTGAGTTTATTGATAGCTTCTTCTAATACAATGTTATTTGTAGGCCCTAAGTCTATGATAACCTTGCACACCTTAGCCAAAATTTTGTATTTCACCTTAAACAATGCCCTCCTTTGTGTAGGTTCCTCTTTAATCTATTCTCTAATCAAAATCCTTCTCAACATTAGGTTTTCTCCACTTTCAGAATCCAAGTGGACCTTAGGTGACTTTACACTAGCAACGTCTTCATGTGCATATTCTATCTTCCTTTCACCTTGAGAAGTTGAAACTTTATCAAGGCACCTATAGGCTGGATGGCCTAACTAATTACAATGATAGCATTTCATACTGGAAAAGTATGAGGAACTTCTACTTGATCTTCCTCTACCTCCAAATCCCCTGCCTCTACTTGAGCCACCTCTTTTACTTGTTTCACCACCCTGTTCAATCAACTTAGCCTCTCCTTGGGTTCTAACTTCATTGTTTCTGCTTCCATAACCCCCTCTATGGCCTCTATTGTCTCTACCACTCCCTCTTCCTTTTGAGGATTGTTCTTGATTTATTTTCCCTTTCTCCTCTATCTTTAGAGAAAATTGATAACACTGGTGTACAGTCTTTGGGGTACCCAGGCTCATCTCTTCTTGGATAGACCATTTTAGTCCATTTTGATATCTAGCCAATCGAATGGCTTCATCCTCTACCACTTTTGATCTCAAACATAACTTTTGAAACTCTTCTATGTAGGTGTGGACATCCATGTCCTTCTTCCTTAAGTTTTGTCTCCTCTTGTGTAGTTGAACCTCATAATCTTCAGGCATGTATTCTTTTTGATCTTGGTGACCATTCCTTTCCATGTGGAAATGGGACTCTTCCCTTCTTTCTCCCTTTCTATCTGGATGAATTTCCACCATATGAGGGTAGAACCCCTCAATATTGACTTCACCACTTTCACCTTTTGAGCTTCTATAACCCCATAACATTCAAAGTGATTTTCCATGCCATCAATCCAATCCATGATTTGTTCTATTTCCACTTTACCACTAAAAAGTGGAATTCCCTCCAAGGCTTTGACACTAAGGGATGTTAATGCTTTCAAAAAGGGTTCCTCTAGCATAGTGGGGTTATATGTTGGAGCCTCTTCTTCAAGCTCTATCTCCTTCTCTTTAGCTTCTTTCTCTTCCCTTTGGTCCATCTTGTCCTTCAATCTATCTGCTTTCTCTTGTACCTCACTTAACATCTACTCTAGATGTGCTAGCCTTTCCTTCAATAATTTGTTGTCTTCTTCTTGTTCCTCTACCTTCTTAGCCAATTACACATTGGTCACCATCCTTCTAGATGCACTAGACTCTGTTGGTGAAAGCATCCACCTCTCTACAACCTACTACACTCAAATCTTGTGGGCTCTGATACCACTTTAATAGGGAGAGTACTTGGTTTTCTAGGATTCCTTCTTGAATTCTTCTACTAGGTTAGATCAGGAACTCCTAGGGCTTTCTTTCATTCACCCTACACCTTGGAGAGACTTCCATCTATCCCTCCTTCCACCAAGTCTTCAACCTAGAAATCAAGTGCTCTAATCTTCCAAACCACCAACTAAGTCCATTTAAGCCCTTAACTCCAAGTCAGCCCCATACTAGTAAGGATTTGGTAGGAGGCTTAGGGATTCTCTAGTGTTTTATTTCAATATCTTAAGTCTACATTTTCATAGTTCTAGGAGCTCTTTTTCTATTGATTTCCCTTCTTCCTAGTTTCTAGGCCTTGTAGCCTTTTTAGGCCTAATTACACCTAACTCGACTAGGGGTTCTTGAAATACTAGTTTTCCCCAAAGGAAATTCCAAAAAAACTTTGGATCCTTAATGATTCTATTTAGGGCTCTCATATTTTCATGGTGACTGACAATGTACTTGTTCATACACCCCTGATCTTGACATGGCTCTTTTAGGCTTCTTTAAAGGTTTATTTGGTAACCCTGCTTCATAAACTGATCTCCAGACCTTGTAAACCTGTCAAAGACTTTAACATACATATGAAAAGCATTCATGCACTCTAGGGCTCATGGGGATTCTTCCTCCTGCCATAACAATCTAATTTCAATGACCTAGCCTAACCAAAACTAACAAATCTTGCCTAGGGCAAGGTCTTGTCTCTACATGCCTTCTTGTGCACACTCATGCTACTATATAGTATATGTATAATGGATGTACTTTATATCCCCAAAATGTCATACATTGTTCACAGTGGGATAGCAAGTTACTCCATATCTAAACTAGTTGTCTTATTATGACATAGAGCTAGCTATTTACAAACAAAACCACAAAATAATCTAAGCCTGGTCTTTTATGCAAACAATGATAAGAAAATGAAAAGAAAAGACTTTAAATAATTATCAAAAGGCTTGCTTGGATCATCAATCCATTAAAACATTAACATAAGCATTGTTTCTCTAGTTTTTCCTTCAAAAATTGGTTCTATTTCTCCTTCCCGAATATGGATTCCATATAGAGAAGTACCATTGTGTCAAAATTAGGGTTTGTATGTCTTAAATATTGAACCTTAGGTGTTTGGCCACCCATTTAGGCTTTGGTCACCATTCAAGGTCTTTTTTACAATTTGGGATAGAATATTGTCAATGCAACTTTTACAACTTTTTGCACAAAATGCAATATTGTGGAATTCTATTCCAATTTAACTCATTAGGAGGTCCTAATTGGACTTTGAGAGTGATTGGAGCTCACTCACCTCAAAGACAACTCATGACATCATCTCTGACAGCCTAACACTTAATGATATCACCATTTACCTGCTTAGCCTTAACTCATTGTTAGGCTCTAAACTCATGAATGCATGTCCTTAGTCCATTTGAAGACTCTAAACTCAACTAAAACCCTATCTGACTCTCCACACACACACCAAGCTCATTTATGGCCTTTATTATAATTTCAAATGCTCATCATGAGCTCAACACAACAAAATTTGACAAGGTGGAGCCCTATCTCCTAGGTGCTCCTGCACCACATTCTCACTTTGGATTACATACCTGTAGAGGAGGAGGTTGCAGACATCTTCATGAAAACTTTGATATCCCCTTATTACCTTTAATTTTGGTTGATGCTTGGGGTGAATGAATTTGTCCTTAGGGGATCTTCAAGAGGTCTTTAGTCCTTTAGTGTTTAATTTTTTTTCATGCAATTCATCTCTTTTTTAGAGAGGACTCTTTTCCCATGGTTTTTCTCCTTTTCTTTGGTTATGAGATATTTTCCCTTTTTTTACATGAGTACCTCATTGGACCTTAGTTGTCAGGACCCATCCTTTACATTTCATGCATTTCTACTAAATTGGCTTTTTTCTTCTTACTAAGCTTCATTTAGTTGGGGTGTTAGTGCATTCCATTTTATGAGGCATATTTTTTTACATTAAACTCATTTAGTTTCTCTCTAATTGTTAGTTCATTGAGCTATTTTTGGTTTCCTAATTTTAGATCTTATGTTTGTGTTGCTTCTTATAAAGAAATTCTTTACATGAATCATTTTATTTAGTTTATAATATTTTTATTTTGATGAATAAATCTACTCTTTTGATATTTCTCCTTTTATGGAAGGTTTTATCATTTTTTGTTTGATCTTGCAGGAGCTTGTGATGCAAACTCCAATATTGTATTGACATCTTGCTTACTATTTAGGTAGTACAAGTAGATTATTTCTATTAATCTCTATCTGCTACTGAATTGTTAAAAACATAGATGAATATAGTTCACTTAATAGACCTTGTAATTCAGATGATCAAAAGATTGAATGCCTTCTCTAAGAACATCAAGAATAAAAATCACTTTTCATTTTAAAATGCTTATTTTTGAACTCTTGATCCTTGAAATGATGTTTTAGTTCAATACACTTATATTTTTTCTTACAAAATAGGAAACACTTTCTATTAAAGGATTGAAAATATCATCAATTGGGCTTATTACCAATCCCATTAGTTGTATTATTTGACTCTTTAATCACCTTGTTTATGAAGAACCCTTGAACTGGAAAACAATTTTAGCAACTTCTCTCACTTTAAACTTGTACAAGGTGCTGGTTAAATAGAAACTACAATTACCATGAATAAATCCCAATAATTAAGGATGGTTTAAAAATTGTAATGAATTTCATAATTGAATACAATATACATCTACTATACTATGTCTATTGTGTATCACACAATTCCTTGATTGTTGTAGTGTATAGTGCTTTACATGTGCATATAATACAAACACGTATTTGTCAAAATATTAACCTTTGTGGAAATAAGCCTTTCACCCTATAAATTACTCAAAATTGTTTTAAAAACGTTCTTAATAAAAGGCAAAAGTGTACATGTATCTAACTTAAATCTAAGATGGCGATTCTTGCCTTCTAATATATAATCAAATTTAAATAAGTTGTACTACAAATCTTCAATTTGAGTAACATGTTTTTTTGAAATATAATAGGAATAAAGGTTAGATAATAAAATGTGTCTATTATTAATTTAATATAAAAAAATATACCATTAGCGTAAACCCAATTAACTATAGGAACATTCATTTTTAGCCTATTTATCATGAAATTTAAAATTTTGAAAAATAATTCAATTTCCATTAATTTAAGAATTGGCAAAGAATCAAACTCCGCATAACAAGTTTTGTAAGAAATTCATTTAAATGAGAAAATATCAAATCTTAATCAAAAGAAAATCCAAATCTTGTGACGTAAATTTTGTGTAAAATCTATAAAATTACCTTTGACAACACAAATTGAAAAAATAAACCATACAAGTACTAAGCTTCCAATAACAACTTCTAGCATGCATTTCAAACTAGAGTAAATTTTGAAAGTTCCTTTTATTATTAATTATTCTATATTATAATGATTTTCCACACATGTCAATTCTCCCTAAAGGAGGGCACTGGGAAGCCAAATTCTTATTACGATTTCATAACATTATTTGGATGAAATATAAATGCACTATGATTTCATTGAATTTCATAAGTTCTTATTCAATGATGATAGGTTTGGGAAAAATTACTCTAATCCTCCATAATGTAAAGTATCTTTTCAAAGTCTTGTTAAACCCTTGATGTGATAAGATAATATCTTAAGGAAAAATGATATATATTTAAGATCTAAATAATCCTTGTAAAAACACAATTGTCTTGCCCATCTATTGTGTTAAATAATTTGACTCTCAATGAAATTCTCAAATGACTAAATAATTATTTTATATCATTTAAACATAAAATCAATAAAATTCCCACAATCCATGAGATAAGTATTTGTATTGCTTTAGGATTTAAGTGCGATCAAATCCAGTTAAATAGAAGTAGTAAAATCAATGAGTAAAAATGCAATTTATCAAGTTCAAAATGTTTTAATAATATGAAAATTACATGTAAATATTAATAATATTTTATTGAACTCTAATTCATAACTCATTTAAATATATGTTTAATTTGGTTATTCTTTCTTGAAATATTTCAATAGCCTATTTCCAATTATGGTCTAGGCTTGGGGTAAGATAAATTTGTAATCTATAGTGTAGTTCATCTTTCTATAGTAGCATGAAGCTCTCTTATTGTGATAGGAATAGTTTGGTTATGGGAAAGAGTAAACTATTAAGATCTATATAATCTCTACAAAATTATAACCATCTAATTCATCCATGTATTAAGTTATTTATTTAAATATTTTTTTTTAATTATATTTTTTTCTCAAAAAGCTAGAAATAACAAGTAGAGAAAAATATTTTGTTGATAGTGTTCATATAATATGCAAATTCAATTTAATTTGATTTATGGTACAAGCCTTATATCTAAAAATTGTTTGAATATAAATTTAATGATTTTTCCTTGAATAATAATGTTTGCATGTAGCCTAAGACAATATGCATCGCAAGTGTAATGACATGAATCACATTCATTGTTTATGTTGTCTTGCACCATAGTTAGTGATTGACATGTTGCCATTAAATGCTTTATAAGAAACATTTCTTAATTTATAATTTGTTTGAAATGCAAGAATTTACAATAGTATAAAAAAGTATCTAGCTTGACCATTGTTCTCTTTTTCCAACATTAACAACTATTTATTTCAACGAAAATTTTAAATGGAAGAAAAAGGTACAACTAATATCCAATATTTTAATAAACATGTTTCACAAATAGAGGACCTTCGACGGCTATGATAAATATGGACTCTATTGCTTTTGCATGAAATTATCAAAGAGCGTGATTGAGATAAGATAATAGCCAAAGAATTAATAGATGTGACATCAAAATTTTGGAGATATGATTGTGGAGAATATTACAAATCTAGACAGTTCTTTGTACATATAAGAATGTAGATGATTTGAGGAATAAAATCTCACTCCTTTATTGTATTTTAATTTCTATTTCTATACATAAATAGATCAATAATTATTTTTTCCATATAAATAGGTAAAACTATACACCATTATTAAATCTTTAGAGTTTTTTCAAATGTTACATATTTCATCTTAACTTATTATGAGATAAGTACACCTGCCCCAAAATTTATGTTAGAAAGTAAAGTCCACCAAGATAACATAAGAGGGGGGGGGGGGGGGGAGGGGGGGGGGTGAATCAGTTATCTAATAATTATAACTTTTATCAGCTTCAATAGATTTCAACCATGTAAGCAATATAACCAACAACCATAGAAAGGATATTCATACACAATAACATAATGACACAAGATATGTTGACAAGGGAACCTCTTGATCAAAGAGTAAACCCCGGTGGAAATGATGCCCACAAAAGATGCACTAATATGAATATTCCTTGTGAAAGGATGGACTTTGTTAGGAGTCTTATGAAATACATTCAGTACATATGAATCCTGGTTAGGAGATTTTGAATCCATGCTAAAAGATTCTAACTCTATTAGGAGTTATGGAAGACAGAAGGACCCACTGCCCAAACAACTTCAATGGAAAGATCACTAAACACAATATCCAACTGATCTCTAGATTATTCAATAGAATAATATCAAATTATTAATGATCTCAACAACATCTTACCTCTTCTCTGACTGTGCCAAACCACACTTATTGCTACACTAGATCACAATTTCAGATCTTTCTACCTCGCATGTCTTCTTTCACAATTTCGCTTTCACAATTCATTGACTCTTTTCTTCACTTCATACATACATATCCATATCCATATATAATAAGGAAAAAAATTCCTTCCTTTATACCACACTCAAGTAATTACAAATGAGTCAGCATCCAATTACAAAATAAAAGTTGTCACACACTACACAAAAATTACACAAAACTATCAGCTTCCAAGTACAATAATTCTTCGCTCGTGTGACCTCAAAGTTTGTGCTATCATCCACATCACTATCCACATGTCTTCAACTTCCCTTTAACTGCAGAAAACTAGATTCCATCCCGATTAGGAGATATCATCTGATTTCCACAAACCGCTACTCAGGAACACTATCTAAATACTGCTTCCACCAAAATTCTCATAACTTCCATGAATAAATGAATTACTATCTGTGCTCTTAACCATCAACATATAACATATCAAAGAGTAAATCCTCAACATCACATAGCTCTATCTATAATATCCCACATGCGCTAATCCAAACACTGTCTACTCCTCTGCAAATCTCCAAAAGATCACTGTGTTGACATCAATGACAATCATAGTCATGAATACAACAACAACTACTATAGAATGGCTACCAATACTCCCATAGGATACATTCATCATTCATTCCTAAAAATCTCCCCCATTGGCATTGATGGCAACATAGATGAAAAAATATCCAATGTTCCAAACATCCAACACTGCAATACTGTTGCTCTGAAAAATACTTTCATGTCCTCTTCATCAATCAAATCTTGCTTCATTTTCCTATTCACTTCTCTCCAACATATGGTACAAAATGGTTTTTTTTCATGTACACTTCTCCCCCATTGACATCAATGACAAAAATTTCATCATTATGTCAACAACAGCTCCAGTGTCAAAAGACACTATTCAAAAATACATTAACTAGAGTCCTCATGACTCAACTCAGATACACATACTCCCCATAGAGGGAAGTACCAACATCCAGTCCAAAAGAAAGATAAGGCTCATATACCATTGGAAAGATGCAACCATCTACATCACTTCTCAAAAGTAGGCCGAGGCATAACCCCAAGCATACCTCTTAGATACTCAAATGTATCCTTAGGCAAAGGCTTTGTAAATATATCTTCAATCTGCTCCTTTGTACTTATGTATTCAAGTCTAACTTCTTTCTCAGGAACTTTCTCTCGTACTACATGATACTTAATCTCTATATGCTTTTTCTTAGAATGTAATATAGGGTTCTTAGACATAGTAAATGTGCTGGTGTTGTCACAATGTATAACAACAGGTTCAACAAACTTTATTCCAATATCCTTCAGCATTTACTTCATCCAAATTATCTGGCTACAGTTGTTTGCTGCTGCTACATATTTTGCTTCTGCTATGCTCTGTGAAATACAATTTTTCTTCTTTCTTAGCCAAGAAGCCAATCTTCCTCCAAGGAAAAATGCTCCACCACTGGTTCTCTTTTTATCATTAACATTGCCTCCCCAATCAACATCTGTATATGCATATAGGGTAAAATCATCATATTTTTCATACACAATCCATAGTCCATTGTGCCTCTTAAATATATCAGTATCCTCTTCACTGCTACATAATGTGATTCTCTAGGTTCAACTTGAAATCTTACTACAATTCTAACTGAATGTGCTATATCAGGTCTTGTATGTGTCAAGTACTACAATCCTCTAATCATAGATCTGTACTTTTTCTATTCAACTATCAATGTTTCATCTGTGCTAGATAATTTATGTCCAGTTACCATAGGTGTTTCCAACTGGTTTACAGTTCTCCATTCCAAATCTTTTCAATAATTCATTGAAGTACTTTGTCTAACTTACAAAGATACCATCACTGTTCTGTGTTATCTGTAATCCCAAAAAGTATTTCATTTCACCAATCATACTCATTTCAAATGCAGTCTTCATTTCATCAGCAAATTTATCATTGTCTTCATCTTCTCCTCCAAAAATAATATCATCAACAAAAATAACTACAATCAACAATCCATTTTCAATTTCTTTTGTATATAGATTGCTATCAGCTGTTCCTTTTGTAAATCCCAATTTTATCAAATACTTATCCAATCTTGCATACCAAGTTCTAGGTGCTTGTTTTAGTCCATATAAAGCTTTCTTCAGTTTACATACCATGTCTCCTTTAGTCAAAGGAAAACCTTCAGGCTGCTCAATGTAGACTTCTTCCAATTCACCATTTAGAAATGCTGACTTCACATCCATCTGATATACTTTGAATTTCTTGTAAGTTGCATAGGCCAAAAACATTCTTACTGCTTCAATTCTAGCTACTGGTGCAAAAGTCTCTTCATAGTCAATTCCTTCTTGCTATGAGTATCCCTTACATACCAATCTTGCTTTGTTCCTTACTATTTCTCCTTGTTCATTCATCTTTTTCTGAATACCCATTTAGTTCCTATAACATTCTTATCTTTAGGTCTAGGGACCAATTCCCATGTCTTGTTCTTTTCAATCTAATCTAGTTCTTCTTTCATAGCTTTAACCCAATGTTCATCTTTACAAACTTCATTAGTAGATTTAGGTTCAATTTGAGAAATCAAACATAACTATTCTTGTACCTTATTTCAAGTTAGAACTCCTCTGTTAATGCTTCCAATAATATGTTCAACAGGATGATTCCTTGATAAATTCTTGTTAGGTGTCACTGTCTTAGATCTCACTTCAGGTGTCGGTTCTTCAATGATTTCACTGTGGCTTTCATTCAACAATTCACTGTCAGTTTCATAGAATAATTCAGTAGTCTCAATGTTAGGTTTAGGATGAGTTCCTTCATCTGACTCATAATCAAGCATTCTTTCTTGAATTTTGAACTTTTCATCAACTTTAACATTTGCACTCTCAACAATAGTCTTAGTTCTCTTATTGTAACATCTATAAGCTTTTCTCTTCAAAGAATATCCAAGAAATATACCTTCATCACTTCTAGGATCAAACTTCCCAATATCATCATCTCTCTTTATATAACATTTTCTTCTAAAAATTCTAAAATACTTAACTGAGGGTGCATGTCCAAACCATAATTCATAGGGTGTCTTGTTTATGTCTGCTCTGATTTGTACTCTATTCATTGTGTACACTATTGTGTTTACTACTTCTCTCTAGAATATGTTCACTAAATCATTCTCAAATAACATAGCTCTTGCTGCTTCAGTCTTCACGTGTCCTAGGGGCTGAAAAATGTCTCTTAATACCATTCACTTCACAAAAGGTGTTAAACTCTCTAGAAGTAAATTCTCCACCTCTTTCAAATCTCAAACATTTAATCTTCATTCGAGATTCATTCTCAACTTTATTGTTAATCATCTTAAACTTATCAAATGCTTCAAATTTTTCTTTAAGAAATGCAATCCACATCATTCTTGTAAAATCATCAACAAGAATCATAAAATACCTTTCTCCATAGAATCATCTAGTCATGGTAGGATGGCTCAATTTTGTATGAACAATCTCCAACTTCTCTGCAGATGTAAACTTCTTACTAGGAAATGAACTTCTCTTATGTTTAGCCATCACACATTCCTTGCAAATCATGTTAGTAGGCTTCATAATTTTAGGCAAATCTCTTACTGCAAGTGTAGTACTTACTTTCACAATGTTATCAAAATTTATATGACAAAACCTTATGTGCCATAACCAAATGTCATCAATCTTAGTAATCAAACATGTCATCTCAATAGGATTCAACTGAAATACATTACTTCTTGTTCTAGATCCAGTGCCAATCAAATTTCCATCTTTATCTTTTATCACACAAGTTTTCTTAGTAAACCAAGCTTGATATCCCTTATCAACTAACTATCCAACACTTAAAAGATTATGTTTCAAACTATCCACAAAATAAACATCATTAGTATTAGTCTTTCCATCAAGAGTAATAGATCCTATACCTTTACTCAAACAAGGTGCATTGTTTCCAACTCTAACAACTCCTCCATCATAATTGTTAAACTTAATGAATTTTCTCATTTCTCCAGTCATATGATGTGAACAACCACTATCTATGATCTAATTAGCTTTCTTTTCAACTTGAAAAACTAGGGATTTTTCTTCCTTAACATCTATTTCAAGATTTTCTTCTTTAATTGTTACAAATCCTATGTCATCATTGTTCTCAGTATCACTTTCACTTAGGGTTCTCTCTATACTAGCTTCAAGTTCTTCATCATTTTCATAATAACATTCATTAGATCTTCTAGGCTTAAAATTGTTTCTATACTTTTTAAATCTGTTAGGACATTTAGATGCAAAATGACCATATTCTTGACAAGTCCAACCTTTAAAAATTTTCTTACCGTCTGGTTCTCTCTTCACAAGCAAGGAAATACCTTCTTCAATCTTCATGTCTTCTTCATTTCTAGATCTGTTGTTGCCAACATAATCTCTTCTCACACTGATGCTTCTTGACAAAGTAGGCCGAACACTAAGAGCACTGAATGTTGTCTCCATTCTAGGCAAGTCTCTTGATAACCTCAAGTTCATTTCTGCTACTTCCAATCTTCCAAGAAGAGTCTCTCTTGTAAAGTTTGAAGTACAAGGTATAACCTGTTCAATCATCTGTGTTGTCTGCTTAAATGCAGGAGTTAATGTCCTCAGAATTTTCCATATTACTCCATTCTTTGTCTTTGTTCCTCCACAAGATTTTATGCCTACAACAATTTTTGACATTCTACCAATATAGCTTCTAACAGATTCATCTTCCATCATTCTTATATCTTCAAATGCACATATCCAATTATGTAATCTAACTTTCTTTGCATGTTCATCACCTTAAAAGTAGAGTGTAAAGCTTTCCAAATTTTATGAGATGTTTTCAAATATTGTACCTCACTATACTCATTCTCTGGAAGGGCTGTCAAAAGTGCTTCTCTGGCAAGTATGTTACACATAAATAGATCTCTCTCATCACTAGTACATGTTTCAAGATTATTGTCATCAATGATAGTCTTTTCATTCTTTGTAATCAACTAATAACCTGGTCCTAAACATAGTAGGTGTGTCTTCATCTTTTCTTTCTAGCTATCAAAATTCACTCCATCAAACTTAGGGCTCTCTTTCCTAAAATTTTCCATGGATCTCCTTAAGCTGCTAAACTTTACTTTCAAGGACCTGCCGCTCTAATACCAATTGTTAGAAAGTAAAGTCCACCAAGATAACTAAGAGGGGGGGGGGGGGTGAATCATTTATCTGATAATTATAAATTTTATCAACTTCAATAGACTTCAACCATGTAAGCAATATAACCAACAACCATAGAAAGATATTCATACACAATAACACAATGACACAAGATATGTTGACAAGGGAACCTCTTGATCAAAGAGTAAACCTCGGTGGGAATGATGCCCACAAAAGATGCACTAATATGAATATTCCTTGTGAAAGGATGGACTCTGTTAGGAGTCTTATGAAATACATTCAATACATATGAATCCTAGTTAGGAGATGTTGAATCCATGCTAAAATATTCTAACTCTTTTAGGAGTTATGGAAGACAGAAGGACCCACTGCCCAAACAACTTCAATGGAAAGATCACTGAACACACTGTCCAACTAATCTCTAGATTATTCAATAGAATAATATCAAATTATTACTGATCTCAACAACATTTTACCTCTTCTCTGATTGTGCCAAACTGCACTTACTGCTACACCAAATCACAATTTCAGATTTCTGTACCTCGCATGTCTTCTTTCACAATTTTGCTTTCACAATTCATTGACTCTTTTCTTCACTTCATACATACATATCCATATCCATATACAATAAGGAAAAATATTCCTTCCTTTATACCACACTCAAGTAATTACAAATGAGTCAACATCCAATTACAAAATAAAAGTTTCCACACGCTACACCAAAATTACACAAAATTGTCAGCTTCCAATTACAATAATTCTTCACTCATGCAACCTAAAAGTTTGTGTTGTCATCCATGTCACTATCCACATGTCTTCAACTTCCCTTTAAATACACAAAGCTAGATTCCATCCCGATTAGGAGATATCATCTGATTTCCACAAACCGCTACTCAGGAACACTGCCTGAATACTGCTTCCACCAAAATTCTCATAACTTCCATGAATAAATGAATTGTTGTCTGCCCTCTTAACCATCAACATATAACATATCAAAGAGTAAATCCTCAACATCACATAGCTCTATCTACAATATCCCACATGTGCTAATCCAAACACTGTCTGCTCCTCTGCAAATCTCCAGTAGATCACTGTGTTGACATCAATGACAATCATAGTCATGAATGCGGCAACAACTGCTACAGAATGGCTGCCAATACTCCCATAGGATATATTTAGCATCTCCAAAATGAGATGTATTTTCTCCAAAAGTGCATTAGGATCAAGTGAAAGATGCCTTAGTTGTGGAAGATCATCAAGACTATCTAGAAATCACCTTGAAAATGTGTTCTCACTTAATTGAAGACTTTTTCCCAAATCCAAACTTCTTGAAATCACCATAAAAAAATATTTTCCTTTAAATATAATATTTCAAGATGTGGAAGTTGACCAAGTTGGGATGGAATAGCTCTAATGACATTGATCTTGATCATCATATGAATTTAAGAATACCACTCAATTCATTTCTAGCTAAATAAAGTCTTTGAAGTTGAGCACAATTAAAAAGGGAGCTCAGGATTTCTCTAGTGAGTTGGTTTTCTTATAAGTTCAACTTTTGTAACTTTGATAGTTTTCCAAACTCAAAAGGAATCATTCCTATGAAGCTATTATTTTCAAGAAAAATTATTTCAAGTTGAGTGAGCATACCCAATTCAATAGGAATGCTACCTTGGAGTTTGTTGTGTGACAACTCCAGCTCATTTAAAGAGGATAGGTTTCCTAGGGAGGGAGGGATTGAGCTGGTCAAGTTATTGTTACAAGTAGTGGTTGTCGTTGCACCAAAAGATCGACCTGTTAATGCCCAATACAACCACTAAACTTATAGAAGACACATGAGGCGGTTGAGCCATGTCACAAATCTTGAGGGAAGCACTAACCATTTTTCCAACAATCTCCCCCTCAGCGTTACCCGAGGGGATTTGAACCTGTGACCAAGCTCTGATACCACTTGTTACAAGTAGTAGTTGTCGTTGCACCAAAAGATCAACCTATTAATGCCTGATACAACCACTAGACTTATAGAAGACACAGGAGGTAGTTAAGCCATGTCACAAATCCTGAGGGAAGCGCTGACCATTTTGCCAACAGTTATTTCCCCATAAATAAAGTGTTTTGAGTTGAGTAAGCATACCCAATTCAATAGGAATTATACCATGGAATTTATTTCCATAAAGATGAATCTCTTTGAGTTGAGTAAGCATACCCAATTCAGCAAGAATACTACCATGGAGCACGTTGCCTCCCAATGAAAAATTAGTTAGAGAGGAAAGGTTTCCTAGGGAGGGTGGGATTGTTCCTATGAGGTTGTTTTGATTAAGATAAGTATTCTAAGTTAAGTAAGCATACCCAATTCAACAAGAATACTACCATGGAGCATGTTGCCACCTAATGAAAAATTAGCTAGAGAGGAAAGGTTTCCTAGGGAGGGTGAGATTGTACCAATGAGGTTATTTTGATAAAGATAACGCATTCTGAGTTGAGTAAGCATACTTAGTTCAATAGGGATACCACCATGGAGTATGTTTTGGAACAAATCCAAGTCATTTAAAGAGGATAGGTTTCCCAAGGAGGGAGGGATTTTGCCTCTCAAGTTGTTTCCCCATAGATAAAGTGTTTTGAGTTGAGTAAGCATACCATATTCAATAGGAATTTTACCATGGAATTTGTTTCTATAAAGATGAAGCTCTTTGAGTTGAGTAAGCATACCCAATTTAGCAGGGATACTACCATGGAGCATGTTGCCTCCCAATGACAAATTAGTTAGAGACGAAAGGTTTCCTATGGAGGGTGGGATTGTTCCTATGAGGTTTTTTTGATGTAGATAAAGTATTCTGAGTTGAGTAAGCATACTCAATTCAACAAGAATACTACCATGGAGCACGTTGCATGCCAATGACAAACTAGTTAGAGAGAAAAGGTTTCCTATGGAGGGTGAGATTGTTCCTATGAGGTTGTTTTGATGTAGATAAAGCATTCTAAGGTTAGTAAGCATACCTAATTCAACAGGAATACTACCATGAAGTCTATTGTCTTCCAATGTCAAATCAGTTAAAGAAGATATGTTTCCTAAGGAAGGTGGGATTCTGCCTATCAATTGATTTTGTCCTAAATAAAGAATTTCTAATTGTGGCAGAAGGCCAAGCTGTGAAGGGATAGTGTTGTTCAAAAGGTTAAACGATAGTATGAGAACTTGCAAAGAGCGGCAAGATGCTAGAGTGGTGGGAATGGGGCCTTCCAATTGATTTATAGATAGCCTCCCTAGCTGAGGAGGAATATGGCCATGGAAGTTATTGTTCTTGAGATCAAGTACTCTAAGAAAAGAGAGATTGCCAAGGAAAGGAGAGATTTGTCCCACTAAAGACATATCAGTCAGATTCAGAGAAAGTACATGCCGATGGCAAGAATAGAAGAGAATCCCAATCCAGTTGCAAAATGAGTGATGAGGAAACCAATCCAACAAGGAGTTGTAGGGGTTGAGTGAAAGGGAGTGCTTGAAAGCTAGGAGAGCTTCTTCATCAAAAGGATAAGAAGGATTCCAGAACATTTGGGAAGAAGATAGTGCAGAGATAAAGAAGAGGAGGAAGAGAAGAGGGGAAACAAGCAAAAGGTGAAGGCATCTTCATCTCTATAAAACTCACAAACAAATAACTCTGTGTGTTGTGTCTGAAATGAAATGCATCTCATTATAAAGAAGCGAAGGCATATGCAGTGGTCAAAAGTCTTATTGTTTTTTCTAGCCACTTGCGGGACAAAGTATACGTAGGTCAAGAAAAAGAGGGGGAAATGGGGGAAAAGTAGGAGAAGAATAGATAGAATTAATGTTTAAAGTCACATAAATGTCAGTTTTGATTTCCATCTATTCTCAAAAATAGGGGTGAAACTGGTTTGGAATAGAATGAAATGGTCTCATATATCTAAATCATGTCAATTGAATTTCACTGTATAAGACCTTTTAATTGGAAAAAGATTCTTTTCTAGATTACGTTGATGAAGTCTCTTTGTTTTTGATACAACTATCATACGAAGCATTTTTCGCTTTGTTCTCAGTCAATTTTAATTTAATTTATTGTTCACTATGATAAAGATCTTTGATTTTGGTTGAGATGATTCTTCTCACACGCAGAAGAAAAAATTTGGAAAATTCATGTGGAATAGATAGAGATTCAAAATTAAAATAATAAAAATAAAAATAAAAGTTGCAGAAAATTAGCTTCCTAACTACTGTTTCCCACACACAATGTTATGCAATAATTCAGATGAACAAGTTAGAATTTATGATTAGTAGTTTTAATTATTTTTAAAATGGTTTGGGTAGCTTGTAAGCGTTAGGCATATATGGAGTTATTTAACATTGTAAGAATTAAGTTATGGTAATTGTCTTAATAGTATAACAAGTGCCATGTAGTGGCTAGTACTTGCGTTTAGATTTGAAATTAATTATAATTATAGCTAGTTAATATATACTCTATATTTAATATACGCTGAGATGTATCGAGGCGTTGAATTTTTTCAACTTTAATTTTAATTAAAGATGAATGATGAAAAAATTAAACGCCTCGATACATCTCGGCATATATTAAATATAGAGTATATATTAGCTAGTAGCAGTCGTTGCATGCGAAAGACATTGAATAAATTAAAATTTAATTATATAACATATTTTAATGAAATAAAACTTAATATAATCAAGGTTTAAATCATGGTTATAGATAGAGTGAGTGTTTAGATTAGGCTTAGGATTAGAGTGAGTGTTTAGGTTAGACATAGAGTTAGGGTTCTAGGGTATATATTATTGTTAGGGTAAGGGTTAGGGTTTAAGGTATGGTTAGTGAAAATCTTCCAAGTATCATTAGGGTTAGGGTTCACGTTAGAAGTATGATTAGGGTTAGAGTTTGGATTAGGATTTAGAAGGGTTTGGCTATGGTTTAGGGTTAAGATTATGGATGAATTATGCTTAGGGTTAATGTTAGGGCTAGGTTTTGGATTAGTGATTTTGTTAGGTATAAGGTAATTCTTAGTTTAGAAAAATAATTAGGGTTAGAGTTAGGGTTTGGGCTATGCTTAATGATAGAGTTAGCATTATGGTAAGGGTTTGATGTTTTGGATTAGGATATGTTTAGGGTTTATTGTATGGTTAGGCAAAGGCTTATCATTAAGGTTATGGTTTAGATTAGAAGTATGATAGTGGTTAGGGTTAAAATTATTGTTACACTTAGGATTAGGGTTAGGGTTTGTATTAGGAATCAGATTATGGTTATATTAGGAATCAGATTATGGTTATATTAGGAATTAGATTAAGGTTAGGGTTTAGGGTTTATGGTATAATCTTGCAAAAAATTCTCCACATGGAGAAGTTTTTGCAAGATTATACCTAAATAATTGTTAGGTATATTGTAATTCTTATATCACTCTAACATAATCTTGCAAAAAATTCTTCACGTTAGTGTTGGCAAGTTGGCTATACTGGTGTATATGACTTAGTATAGTGTTTTCACTATGGCAACAAAGTCATATAGTAGTTTGGAGTCAGTGCACATAATAAGAAGATCAGAAATCGGCTAAGTGTTGAAGACTGGATAGTGTACAGAGTACCTAAAGCTTAGAGCATCAACACACGTGCATAAGATCAAATTATGGTATGCACCCTAAAAGATAAGTTGGTTAGACTATATTCATGCTTATTCTATGAGCGCATGATCAGATATGCAAGTATGAGAAAGATACAGACAGTTGAAGTTACACAACCAGTGTGTGCTAGAGAAGAATAGAGTAAGCAACTGACTGTTAGCATTTTGATTTGCAGTTATATTCTAATGATGTAAAGGCTATGCACCTATTGTTAGAGTAATAGTCTTTTGGGTTATTAATTAAATCATTTTGATCTAATTACTAACTCACCTATTCACTCTAGTTGCTTAAGCCAACCTTAGGGTTTCCCTTTTAGGGTTTCATGATTCCTTTTATAAGGATTCACCTCTTTGTATTTCTTAATAGATTAGAATATCATATTGTAATATTGTGCATATGATGTCTCTGGCTTTTTGGCCTCCATAGTTTTTTCTTTCTTATGTTCTTTGCTTCTTCCATGTGACAGGGTTATGCATGCAGGTGTTCTTGGGAGATTAGTTTTTCACCTAATCTAACATGGTATCAAAGCCATCTTGCTGCTCGTTGTTCATGTTTTGTTGAAGCATGCCAGAAACAGGAGGTTTTTAAGTTTTTCAAAAAAATTTTATGTAGATTTAGGGGGGACCTTTGTTTCTGGTCATTTTGGGCTCAAACAGACATCACCATTGCACTCAAAGCACCCAAAAACCCCAGAATCCATATAAAACTTATCCATTTTGGACAACTTGGCCTCTGAGGCAAAAAAATTTTACATACCAAGGTCGTACGACCTTGGCACGCACACCAATGCAGGGTACAGTCGGAAATTTTGAAAAAAAATAATAATAAATTTTTTTTGGGCTAAGCGGCCACTTGGGCACCGCCCAGCCACCGCCCAGCTCTCAGCGGCCTGCAGTGCCACCACCGGTAGCCTTCGCAGTCACCGCCCTCCGGTGGCCTCCACCGCCGCCTGCGGTCCCACCACATCCCACCATCGCTCAAGGCCACGCCACCGCTGGCCCCCACCTCCTGCGCCATCGTAGCTCTGCTGCGCTGCCCCAGCCGCCATTCCGAGGGGAACGGTCATATGAGGGGCTAGCCCCTGGCCCCTAGCGCCCAGCTATGACCCCCTGGTCACCCACGTAACTAGGGGCTTATTTTTTTCAGCCCCCAGGAGTTCACTGATGTCAGCAGGACGTCATGCACATGCAATTTTTTTTTACTTGCATGGTTTTTAAGCATCACTTTTGAGGGGTCATTGGGCCTTTTTTGCGATATCTCGCGCATCTGGGATTGTCATTGGGCTTGTGATATATCGTCGAAAAGCTCGTTCTGAGCGTGATCCAAATTTTCTAGTATGGTTTTATGTTTTTTCCATTTTGATGCTCTTTTTTTCTATCAAAGTCATATTTTCTCTGTGATCGTGCCGGTTCTGCCCCCTGATGCTATTTTTGCTCTATCTGGAGCATACGGAGGTCTTTTTTGGACTTCTTTATATCGTCAGAAAGCTCTTTTCGAGCTCTTTCCAATTATGGAGGTTAGGATTTTTGGCTCTACTATTTTGATAGTTTTTTTTTCTGTCAAAGTTTGGTGGTTATTTTTGCCTTCCGGGAGCCATATCTCGCTCATCCAGACTCATTTTTGGGCTCACCAAATATCGTCGGAAAGCTGGTTCAGTGAGTTTTGCAGTGGTAGGGGTCCTCTTTTCTAGATTCTACTCTAGGTTCTCTCTCCTCTAAGTTTTTCACTTTCGCACTTTGGCGGATTACTTAGATTCTACAGGTCCTGGGATCTCTTCTTCTGGCTCACTCTTCTTTTTGACTTCTAGGCATTGTATGGTTCTCTTCTATTGCATTCTCTTTTCTGTAAATGCACTAAGATAATGTGCCTACTTTTGCATAACTAGGATTTTGAGCACCTTGTGTTTGTTTGTACTCGCACTCAGTTATAAAGTGTCATGGGGGGTTATGATGTTTTGCCTTTTGTGCTCATCCACCTTTGTCAAGTGAGCATACCTTCCATGACATTATCCCATGCTGTGTGTCGGTGACACCACCCTTTATCCTGTGCTTGTACTTCTGTTGCACTGTTGGTGTTCCTTATTCTTCTTCTTGCAGATATTTATGGTATTGCATTTTAGTGTTCCTGTCACCCCTCTCCCTATTTAGCATTATGGGGGGGGTTCACCTTTTGGTTCTATTACTTCCTTGGATCGGTTGAGTGATCTACATATTCAGTTTTTGTTCCTATGTACTAGGCAGATGCAGTGACTAGGAACCTATGCATTTTGGTGAGATGGTTCATCTACTATATAGACACTCAATCATTCTTACTTTTGGAGGTCACCTCTTCGATTGATCAGCTCTTCAGACTTTTTCTTCTCTACCTGGTCATGCACTATTTTAGTGGGGGTTCTAGCAGTTTCTTCTAACAGTGTTTACAGCTTCATGCTCTTTCTTGTTCCTTTCTTTGGGACTTTCCCTAGATTAGTGTCTTTGTTTCTTCATATCTAGTTTATTTCTTGTACTTGGGTACTTGATCAGGCCTTGTTGCCAGGACCCATCTTTCCTACTTTCTACAGTAGTCTCCTAGGTTTTGCTTCTCCCTAAGCTTATCTTAAGGGGGGGTGTTAGAGTAATATTCTTTTGGGTTATTAATTAAATCATTTTGATCTAATTACTAACTCACCTATTCACTCTAGTTGCTTAAGCCAACCTTAGGGTTTCCCTTTTAGGGTTTTGTGATTCCTTTTATAAGGATTCACCTCTTTGTATTTTTTAATAGATTAGAATATCATATTGTAATATTGTGTATATGATGTCTCTGGCTTTTTGGCCTCCATAATTTTTTCTTGCTTATGTTCTTTTCTTCTTCCATGTGACAAGGTTATGCATGCAAGTGTTCTTAGGAGATTAGTTTTTCACCTAATTTAACACCTATTGTATAGGTTGTCGACATGTATATATTTTTTTTTGTAAACACACTTGAGCCAATTCAATTGGAAGTGTTGTATGTAATAGGTTTAAGGGATGACTTAGTTGTTTATTTTGTATGCGCATATAAATATGAGATGTGCCCATTGTAAATGGCATGGAAGAAGATATAGAGTTGTGAGTAGTAGAGAAAAGTGTGTGAAGAGACACTAAGATGTATTAGATCTTTGCAAGAGGTCAAAGCATCAGCACATCAAAGGAACTGATCTGACAAACAATGTCACAGTGACAGTTCATTTAGTAGATATAGTGCGTATCTGAGATTAGAAGGTTGTAGCCTTCACCACTTGAGCAGTGAGCTCTAGGATAGTGTGTCCACTCCCCTAACAGAGACTATTGTAAAAGACTCCTAATAGGGTCCGACCCTTGACAAGGTCTACTGTACTTAAAGCATTGTAAAGAAACTCCTAACAGGGTTAAGGATCTTCTAACAAGGATCATAAAACACTAGTATAGAATATTAGTGGGTGTCAATTCCCACAGGGGTTTTTACCTATTTGGGTTTCCCCGTAACCATATTGTTGTTATGTGTTGATTTCATGTTTCATGTTTATGTGGATGTTCAATTCAGTACTCAAGCATTTAAGTTCAGATTGTAATTAAGTAAAAGGATAAAATACAGTGAACCCTATCCCAAACTATAATAATAACTATGATACTTGAACCCTATAATAATAATAATACTTGAACCCTATAATAATAATAATACTTGAACCCTATCCCAAACTATAATAATAACTATGATGTAAAGTAACTCCAATTCTAACTATAACCCTATAGCCTAAATGTAAAATCCTAATCCTTAATGCTAACCCATATTCCTAAATACTAAACACTAATTGTAATCCTAATTATTAAAGACTAATCCTAAACCATAATCCTAAATGCTAAACCCTAATCATAAATGATAAACCCTAATATTAAATGATAAACCCTAATCCTAACCATAACCATAACCCTAAATCCTAAATGTTAAACCCTATTCTTAAATGATTAACCCCAATCCTAATCTTATTACTAAACCCTAATCCTAAATGCATAACCCTAAATCCTAAATCCTAACCAAGACCACAATCTTAAATGCAAAGCCCTAATTGTAAATACTAAACCCTAATTATAAATGATAATCCATAATCCTAATTGTAACTATAAAATCTAAACCCTAATCCTAAATGCTAAACTCTAATTTTAAATTCTAGCCCTAATGCAAACCCTAACCCTAAGCATAACACTAATAATTATATAAACACATACCCTAACCCTAATCCTGGTCATAACCCATAATCCTAAATGTTAAACTCTTATTCTAAATGCTAAACAATAATTGCTAAACAATAATACTAAATGCTAAAGTGATTTATCTAAAATACTAAACTCTAAATCCTAACGTAAACCTTAATTATAAATATTAAACTATAAATATAAATACTAAACCCTATTGTAAATTCTAAACCATAATCAAACCCTAACCATATCCATAATCTAAATTCTGCATTTTAACCTAGACCTAATTATCAAACTAACCCTAATCATAACACTAATAACCATAATACTAACCATGGTGTAAACTCTTAATCTAACCATAATCCTAAGACTAACTCTATCCCAACCATAACAAAAACCTTGAATTTATTCACTATAATACTAACCATAATATAAACCCTTACACTAACCATAATCCCGACCCTAAATCGTAAAGCCTAAACTCTAATCTAAAACCCTATTTATGCTAAACCCTAATCATAAATACTAAACCCTAATCCTAACACTTACCCTAAATCCTAACCCTAACACAATCCCTAACCTTGACCATAATATAAAGACATACCCTAACCTATAATTTTTTGTACTTTTTCTCAATCCAAGTGGAAAACCATACCAATATTATTGATTATGTAAAATATGAAGTCCTTTATAAAATCTTGATTTTGTTTCTCAAGGTTTAATCATATTATTACACCTCTAAGTCTTTGGACTTTAGCATGTCTATGTTGACCTTAGTGAAATAATATATTTATTTGTCATGAAATAAAAGATAAAACATAAATTAGTGGTTGTGGTAGGACATTTTGATGTGACCTAAGAAACTCTTTAGTCATCAATTAATATGATGACTACCAATATATTTATATATTACCTCTCATTGTGACACTAAAATTCCCTCAATACATTTCCACAATTTTGAATTTGTTCTTTATTCAAAAATAATAAACTAAGTTTCTAAAATCTCTTGGATATTAAGTTTTTGTATAGAACGTTCTAAATTTTTCTCTCAATAATTCTCTCATACTTTTGAATTTTATTCTCTTTTGAATGTCATTCTATTCTCTATTATTCATTCTACAACAAATTTTAAGCAATATCTCCATTTCTTCTTTCTCTATGCATTGGTCATTGAGATATTTAGTTTCAACACCTTTAGAGAGCCTCTTTGTTGCATGTTTATATTAGAATCCCCTTCATTTTGTATTGAATTAATTTTTTCATTTAATGTAGTTAATTAAATTTGCATATAAACTCATAAATTAAATTATCATTTGCATCTTCACTCATACACATTATTCTATTCATTAAAATGTACTAAATAAATTTTTATATATCTATATTTATAACTATATATGTATGTGTATCTGTACCTGTATTAAATAAAATTATATATATAACACAATATTTAAGAAAAATAAATGACCATTGTTAAAAGGTTAATGTGATGTGGAAACATGAGAAGCGGTAGTCCCTTCAAAATTCGGTAACTCTTGAACTTTTTATTATATAATCAAGTCCAGTCTTTGCCTAACCCAACTATACCCAATATTGGAGTATGCACGTGCCAACACATCGCTCAAAAGAGAGTATGCTTGGGAAAAAAAAATCGGGCTGGAAGTAAAACACTGCATAGTAATTAAACAGTAACAAATTTACATCAAACTTTACTTTATCAATCAATTGACTTGAATAATTTAGCATATTTTGTTGGCTTCACATTAGACAGAGATGTTATAAAATATATAATCTTCACCGAATTCACATCAAGCATTTTGACGCCCACCAGATCGCGAAGTAGGTGCATTAATAAAGTTTTGTAAGATTGATTAGAAAAAGAAACAAGTTAGTGTTCATACCAGAGAAGCAGTCTGGATTAGAGCTATGGGAGCAATTGCAATAATTATGTGCCTACTAAACGATGGATTCTTGTCAATTATGGTTATGGTGTGATCTTAATCATACCACTTGTCAGGCTCATACCACTTGGCAGGCTCGACGTAAGGAAGACCTTTGCCTCTACGAAGATAAATTTACCACCACAATTTCCCACTATCTTCGGTTGTCACTTTTTGTCAATGTTTTAATGCATTTAAATTTTAAAATTCTTTCAAAACCAGTCACCATTTTCTTGATGAAGCCATTACAATAGTTTTCCCCGGATGCAACCAAGAAATTGATCCCAGAAACCTGATTCTACACAAATAGAATCCATTAACAAATGAAATTCACATATCCTTCCAAATACATTATTAACAGACCAGGACAAAACCCCCGAAAATTCTTCACAATCCTCTACACATAGAGCACCTGTGAATTTGAGGGCACGACTCCATCGAAACCCTCGGGCGCCATGATAACATCCCATTCAACAGAAACAACCTCGTCGGTGAGCTGCTTCACGGTACCAAAAGCAACATGAAGCCCACACCCAACAATATACAACACGCCGTCAATGCTATTACACATTAATAATTATTTGTTGTCACTTCCACCTGTTAAATACTGTTGCGGTTCATATTCTTTTTTAAGCCTGCTTCGTATTTTACTGTTCCCACTATTTTTGGCTTTTTTACAAGCTGGCAGTGGAATATCAAAGGTTTCTTTTTTCTTATAGTGTTACATTCGCTGACCTTCTATAAATGTGGATCTGTTGCCATTGTAAGGTTATGCCTCTCGGCGTAATAATTATAATTTATAATTAAAGTAATTTAATTTTTTTTGTAATTATAGATAATTATGAAATTATTATAATTAATAATTATTTATATTAATAAGTATTTTTAAAATTAAAAAATTAAGTAATAATGGTTACTGTTAGAATAGAAAAATAATTTTTTTAAAAATAAAAGTGTCATGTTTTTAAAAATATATTAATAGATGTATTTGATTATGAAATAGACTATTGAACTAGATGTAGATAAGTAAATTGTTCTCTTTTAATAAATATTTGAAAATAAAAAATATAATAATGATAATTTGTTTGTTATATATTGAATATTTAATTATGTAATAATAAATATGATGTAGATTGATAATAACAATATTAGTATTTTCCGCTATTAATTTGAACGTAAGACACCTGGCTATTGAAGGAGACTCCAAAGTGGTGATTCAGGTTGTCAAAAGCGGGACCAGTGTGGGATGGCGGACCAAACTCATTCTGCTGGAAATCAAAGCGCTTCTGAACAACTTCCAGCACTGCACTATTGAACACACGTACAGAGAAGGAAATCAAGTTGCTGACTCTTTGGCTGTGATTGGCTTACATCAGCAAAAACTCACCAACTGGAGTGGGGTGAGCGACTTGCCCTTGATGACTCAGCAAATCATCGGGGAGGAAAAAAATTTGAAACAATGTGCTCCGCTATCATGATTAATTTGCAATCCTGCTGGATCACGTGCCGGCGTGTTAGTAAGTTTTTTGAAATTATTAAAATGTGCTCCCATTACCCCATGCAAGTTGATAATTACTTTCCTAACGTGCGATGTAAAGGCTGTCCGAATCAGGATGCCTACTTGGCGATTCTGGATAGCAAGCGTATCCTCGATTTTATTGCCAATAAAGGCACCTGCAGATCAGTTAGATTTGGTGGTACGGTGTGCTTTTTCTGAAGATTTCCTCAAAGCCAGCGCTCTATGTATAACCCGATTTTGGGAAAGTTTTGTCAAAACAAGAGGTTTTCCAACGTCTGCAATTTTACTCGGCTCTCTAGTTTTTTGGCTTCCTTGACGCTGGCAGACTAGGATTTTGAGATGGGGGGCAATACTCTTCGCATTGAACCTAATAAGATTGATGAGGCCTTTTCCAATGATGCTCTAGTCACTCATTACTGTAAGGAGTGCAGGATTTGGGGTTTCATGGAGCGTATGAGGGGAGGACATGATGAGCGGATTTCGAAGCAGTTCGTCTCCACTTGGGATAACAAGAAGGTCTCGATGGGAGGCATTCACTTTCAACTTAATGAAGAAGTCATCGCCAAAGCTACAGGGCTTCCTATGATAGGGAGAAAATACAAAAAAACTAGCCGGACTCCGGACCCCACTAGCCTCAACCAGTTCTTCCAAGAGGGTGAGCAACCTGTGAAGAAACAAGGGGGCTTTAACAAAGAGGAGCTTCCCGAGTTTTGGCCTAAAATCTACCTCATTATCATGAAGTACTTCACACTGGAGGGTAAGTTCACCATCTACTACTATTACCATCTGTCTTTTCTAAACCATATTAGAAATAAGGATTTGATGTCTATTCCTTTTTACCTTCTGCAATCTATTGAGAGAAACATTTTGGATATCAAGGATAATTCGGAAAAACCTATTCCCATCCTCCATCAGGGCCTCCTCCTCCATCTCTATCAGTTTCACAAAGCCATCTGCTCAGCCCCCCAACCCCCTCCTATAATTCAGGAAGTTATCCAGGATGTTTCTCAGGCCGAAGCTGCCAAACCTACCCAGTCCTCTTCTCACTCCCTACAAATTGCCCAAGAGACCGATTCTGATGCGGGTGGAGGAAAGAACGCAAAAAACCCCACAAGGAATAGACTGGCCAGGAGGAGCCCTACATCTCTGACTCTGTGGACCTCAAAATTGAGTCTGAAAGCACCCCTGACATTGACCGTAAACATAAAATGAAGAAATGCATGGATAGTCAAGTCAACATTGAGGTGGACCTTAGTGGTACCAGTTGCAGGTGCTCAAGCAGAATTGCTAAAGAGCAATGTAAGTCCAGGCTCAAGGAAACTGCTTCCCGTGAGGTTTCTGGGAAAGATTCCCCTTCTACTGAATCCCTGAATGATTCTTCTGACCATTTGACTAGCCCCCTGAGGGTTGACACCCACCCCCCCTCCAACCCCCAGAATACTTTGAATACCCCCATTAACCCCACCCCCCCTTCGAGCCCCACCCTTGGGACCTTGAACAGAGAGTCTATTCCCAAAGACAACTTAGCTCCCCCTGAGGTGACTTGCTTTAGAGGCACCCTCAAAAAGAAATTTGTGGAGCTAGATAGAGACATTGAGGACCTCAAGAAGAACATGTAGAGCCTGGAGGATCGCTGTAGATTGACCAATAAATTTTCCCTAAAAATTATGAGGAATTCGGCTACTACTCTGTGTCTTGTGCAGGAAAAACTGGCTGGTGGTGCTCTGGCGAAGGATGAAGATAACAAAGATCTCTTCCAGTTTCTTTAGGAGGAATGGTCCAACACTCTGCTATCCAGACAGTTGGGGGAAAAAAATTAGTTTTTGTTATGGAGGTTTTTATTTTGGTTAATTATAGTTCGAGTTTCCCTGGTGTTGTGTGTGGGGACTTTGTTAACTTTTATTGTTTTGATACTAGCCCTGTGTGGCTCTAGATTGGTAATACTCTGAACATCAATAGCTTTAGGCTTGTTTTCATTTTTTGGTTAGTTAGCTTCATTAACTTTGCTTTTGATAGAGGCAAGTGTGATTGTTTTTGCTACTTTACTGTTCTATTTGGCTATCATTTTTTGGTTAGTTAGCTTCATTAACTTTGTTTTAGTCTTTGTACAGGTCAACACCCTCTTGCTGCTTTTTCCTATAAAAAACAATATTAGTATTTTATAATAGTTATAATTATATAATTTTTTTATTAATAATTATAATAGAAGTTTACTTTTTATTATTATTATGTATTATGTATCAATATTAATAAATTTTGAAAGGTTGAGAACTAAACAATACGTAATAGTATGTATTAGTGTGCTTTGTTTTTATCATATTGATTTTGTAAGGAACCGTAAATTCTATGTATAAGACTCTAAAATTTTTAGCCAATCATATGACAAATAAATAGTTTACACATATTACAAACTTAAAAATATTGTATTTAACTATAGAAAATATAAATTTAGTAATAAACTAAAAAAAATTAGTGTATTTTAATTGGTCTACATAGTTCAATTTAATCACTAGTTAACACAGTAATTCCAAAAAATGATACAATAGTACTTGCTTAGCCTATGGGCAAGTACTAATAATGATAGTAAGAAGAAGGAGGAGGCAGATGATATATATAATTAGAGATCAACAAATTTTCTCAACTTGTTATTTTATTGATTTGTATTTGATATAAATATAAGTAAATTGATTGATTCATTGATTTAGAATTGGATACTAGGTTAATAGTAATTTGTTAAACAACTATAATTTGCTAAGACAATTTTACTCAGAATTAATATTATTATTTGATTTAATATCTAGCTTGGTGTCCCTACCTGCGAGAATGTTATAGTTTGTGTGAATGCAATTTATAAAATTAAGATATATAAATTATCCTTAATTTATAAAAATAACACAAATTATATGTTTTATATTATTTTTAATTTTATAATTATATTTAATCTAAATATTTAAAAATTATATATGTAAAAATTTGAATTCTATAATTATCAGCTCAATTCTATAATATTTCTAATCTTAATAGAATATTTATTAACTATATAAATAAGATAATTCATGTATAAACTATTAATATAATACAAACTATTATAACATATTTTAAGAAATAATTAATGAAATTAAAATTAATTAAATAATTTATTATGTGAATGAGAGAAAATCAAACTTCATGTCAAAAGGATAATTGAGAGATTCTAAAAAAAATTGCAACTCTTAAATAATCTCATGGAATTCATAAAATTATAGGAAGATCTTTAAAAATAATTTAATGTATAAACTATTAATATAATACAAAATATTATAACATATTTTAAGAAATAATTAATGAAATTAAAATTAATTAAATAATTTATTATGTGAATGAGAGAAAATCAAACTTCACGTCAAAAGCATAATTGAGAGATTCTAAAAAAAATTGCAACTCTTAAACAATCTCATGGAATTCATAAAATTATAGGAAGATCTTTAAAAACAATTTATAAATAGTAAACAAATCTTTCAAAAATAGCTAATAAACTAAAGGTTAGATCAATAAGATTTAATAAAAATATTTTTAATAATTTATTAAATTAAAAGAATTAATGAGCTCTTTTTTAAAATGAAATAAATAATTATTTCCAATTGGTGGAAAATAACTTGCCTCATTACAACTAATAAAAATAAATATTTTTTCATATTGGATAAACATTAAATCTAAATACACATTTTCACTAAGTAAATGTACATAAAAAATAATTTTAATTTGGAAAAGACAATTAATATTGCAAAAGTATATATTACTCTCAATTAATCTAGATTAACCTTAAGTCCATTCTACTTTACTTTCCTTTTTGTAATCTTTTTGTCTTATAAAAAAAACTAGTAAAATATTTTTTTATAGTGAGCCTAAGAAGTTCACTGCCTCTAATCATAGTAAAATTGGGGATAAGGAGAAAAAAACAATAAAATAAATAAATAAAAAATTACCATTTATATTAGAATCAATTATTATCCTATAAATCATATTGACCAGTCTAACCTATTACTCCTATTAACGTTTAAATGATTAAATATGTTGAATTTTTTTTATCTAGCTTTTAAGGTTGAACAAAATGGACCACTTGTTGTTGTGTGCTATAAATGTGTCCCACTTCTATGAATCCTTACATGCAAGAAAACTCAAGAATGAGCCCTCACAAATCGATCCATAGCTCCCTAGGCATGGAGTGCAAGGGTTTTTAAGAATGCTCTCAGCTAGAGCTATTAAGCCTATAACCTTGCTAGTAAACCATGCAATGGGAGATTCAATGAAGACAAGGGCAAGAATGTCAATATCCTCAAGAATCAAGAATGAAAATGCAATGCAATGCTATGCTAGAAATGGAAATGCAAGCTAAGCTATGAAAGGAAATATGCAAGTATTACAACCCAAGCTAATTAATCTATGTGAGCTAATCTAGAGCATAGAAATGAAGCTAATCTAAGAAAGCATAAATATGAAGCTAAGCTAAGAATGCAAGAATGAGATGTAGAATGCAAGAATGAGATGTAGATGCTAAGAATGCTCCAAATCTTCAAAAAGCTCCAAAGTGACCTAGAAATCCTGTAGCATAAAGTTAGCATAAAAAGTTGGGGATCTAGAATGAAGAAGAGAGCTCTCCTTTTATAAGAAATGAGAAGGAATGGACCATGGAGATTAAGAGGCAAAAGATTTAATCAACGGTGGAGCTTGAAGATGGATCAATCCATGTGCACAAATATCCTCCAATGAGAAAATAGGAGTTGACTTTTGTGTCCATATGAGACAAAAAGTGTTTTTTCCCTTTTTATAAAATAAGAATAATGCTTTATTTGTGCAACTTAGGATAAGAGGAAAAGTGGGGGCTTTTATTTATTTAAAAGGGGAGGAAATATTCCTTTTAAATAAAAAAAGACTTAGGATAAGATAGTTAGCCCATAGAAAATAATCGAATAAATGATAGAGCTAGGATTTGATCAAGAATAAGCAATTTATGATTTAGCAAAAGGGGCTAATAGTCTAGGTGACCATTTTTGGGTGTATACATTTTTCCCTCTTTGACTAATGTGTGATCGATCTGGGAACACATGTAGTCAAAGAATGAAGTTGAAATGTGAGATCGATTTGGGATCACAAAGCAACTTAGATCAGCCAAGAAAGCAAGAGATAGCCAAGAAGGCAAGCAAATAGTGATCTGACTCCAAAGAATGAAGTGCGGAGAGATAGCAAATCCTGCATGGTCAGCCTAGTAGCGACAGTACTGAACACTTAAGAAAGAGATAGCCAATAAGATATGATGTGTCTGCCCCCTCAGGATCGAAAGTGAAATCGAGGTAGAGGGAAAGCAGAAGCAAGAGAGACATGATCAAATCACTAGAAATCATAATCAAAGAGAGAGAAGAAAATAACCATCAAGTAGTGAAGATATGCCCCACACATGGGATACGGGGCACGAACCTAGCGGTCCCTCAACCCGTAAACACCACAGAGAGAGGAGTTGAACTTGGGATTTGAAAGTGAATGAAAGACTGGAAGTTGAGAGTGATGGAGATGAAGAGGTGAAGAATGCCCCAGCGAAGATCGAAGGATCAGGCCTCAAAAGATTAGCCAACTGCACAAAAGAAGAAGAAAGGCGACGGGAATAATCAAGGGGAACTCGGATTTCGGTTTCGATCCTGAAATGAAAGGAAAATGATGTGATATGAAAGACAAGAAATGAAAGACATGATTAGGAAGAAGAGAAAGGTGAGTGCAATTGATTAACAAGTCCATGAAAGATGAAAGAAGAGCTCTCTCCATATGCAAGATGCAAAACTAACTAACATGAACTTAAGAATGCAAGCTACATGAAAAGTGGTTTACTTGCAAGGTCACAAAGCCAATAGACATCTAATATTCATCATTGAGCGTTATTGGTAGCGTCGCAAGATCATACAATACACATTAGCATAACTATGTGGATCTGAATATGATCTATATCAGATAAAAATGTGGGAATCCCACCTAGGCATCAGAGACATGTAGGTCAAGATGACTAGTGCAGTGAGATCACCTAAGTTTGATATGGCGAGATTATGCTTGTATCAAGACACATTAAAGTTAGGATAGCTAGAAGCATGCACTCACAAAATAGTCAAGGATAATACCTTGTAGGTCCATAGTGTCAAGTAAGACCAGCATAAATGCTCATGACAGTGAGGACCAACAAAATATATCCACAAGCAGATAAAGAAATAAAACATGTTCTCATACCCTCAGTCTTCTAGCTATGCATCATCGAAAACTTCTCAGGGAGAGACCACTTAGCAAAGAAATCATCATAGACAGCACGCAAAGAAATAAAGTTAAACAAATCTCAGCGAGTCAAGTGCGTGTGTGTAGGTCATAGAGCCAAGCTTTGAGTATCGCATCTGCTAGTGAGAAATATCGCATCATCTAGACTGCGGTTAGGATATCTGATAAGTGTTGAGAAACACTCGATGCTAAGGTAGTGTTGAAAAACACAGTTGGGGTGTTGTTGAAAAACACCATTTGGGAGGTGCCTAAGAAATCCAGACGCACAAAGAGACCCAAGATAAGCTTAAAACAACGTATGCCCCCTAGACTAAGACAAGAGTCAATTCCAGGCTAGGAGAGGCAAAGTGAGAAGTGGAGCAAATGAGCGCCATGCAAGACTGATAGACATAGGTGTAAAGGGTCTCAAACAGCGCCTGTTTCCAAGTTTTCACCACTTGATAGATTTATTGCAAATTTTTCAGGACTTTTTATAAAAAAAAATTTGTATTTTTGCTACCAAGGTGCCTGTTTCCAAGTTTTCACCAAAGCACTTTTTCAATTTTTTTGAACTTTTTGCATTTTTTAATTTTTTTATATTTTTTCAAGACTTTTTATACTTTTTAGGATTTTTTCAGCATCATATATCAATTTTTTTGGTATTTTTTCAGGATCAATAAGATATGTACAAAGGATGCCCCTAGATAGAACAGGCATTAAACTCATGAGCAAGATCACATCGTGTAGTCCCAATGTCTAGCAAGGTGGAAAACAAGAGGGATTAGCAAGCTGGAGACTGAGATGGAGGAAAGGAGAATGAAGGCAAATGAAAGGAAGAAATCCTCAAATTCAAACTCCTCAAGAGTACCCAAGCTAGGGAAAAATTATCATGCAAAGCAAATTTGGATAAGCAATGAAAGGCCAGCATAGGATAAGTCACAAAAGTGTAATGCAAAAGAAGGAAAGGATGCAGTCCAAAGGAGTAGACCTGTCAAGAAGCTTCATAGCATCGTGTTTTACTCTTTTTATTAGATCAAGACCAAAGGGGAAAAAGATAGCGAAAGGCTAGAATGAATGGAGGAAAATGAATATGAAGGCTAAACATGAAAGGAATGAAAGCAAGATCATCGTAAGATAGCTCAAAAGATAGCCAAATGTTTGCATATAGTTCAACCTTGTCAAGATCAAAGAGAGAAGATGGAATGGATGAAATATGTAGAAGAACTACCCATGATGCCTGATTGCCAGGTTTTCATCATGGTACTTATCCAAGGCACCACAAGAGAGTGGTTTTCACCATAGGATGAATTTATTTCTCTTTACTTTTGCTACCAAGGTGCCTATTTCCAAGTTTTCACCATGGCACATTTTCAATTTTTTTTCTTTTTTCTTTTTTCTTTTTTTTTGGAAGAAGGCAAGCTTTGCAGATAATGCTCCTTGAAAGGATAAAGCATAATATGTTAAGGATTCAAAATGATATGCTCAAAGATGCTGATAGGGAAAGGAAGATGGAAGAGAAAAATGGAGGATAAGGTTTTATGTAAAGCAAGTGAGGCTAGAAGATAGGAGGAATAGGCAAGTGAGGAAAAAGGATAGAAGGTAGAAGGATAATGAATGGAAGGATTGTGAAAGGGTAGATGGAAAGAAAGGCAAGATCAACGTCGACACACACCTTGAAGGGTGGTGAGAGGATAGAGGAAATGTGAGCGAAGGAATATGAGAAGGAATATAGCGAATATTTAGCAAAGGTTGTGGTTCAAGCACATGGAATGGAAGAATGTTTTTGGAAGAAGATGAAGTGGAAGCCTTTGGAAGCTTGAATGTCAACTTCACTTGTTGCTCAATATTAGACTCTTTCAAGAGAGACTTTGGAATCCATATAGCCTTAGGCTTTTTATTTCCTTTTGATGATTTAGAGAGAATATCTTCAATGATGGATTTTGGAACCCATACTTGTCTTGTAGTTTTCTTCTTAGATAACTCTTTTGACTTTATGCTTCCATGTCGATTAGAGGAGACATGGTGATCTTCTTTTTTTGATGGATTCTTGTATTGCTTCTTTTTCTTGTATTGAACATTCAATTTACTTCCAAAAGACTTGGGACTTGTGGAAGAAGAAGGATGATATGACGGGTTTAGATGGGTGAGTGGATGAAAAGAATTCAAGAGTATGCATCTATGTTGATCTTGAGGAAAGATAGGAGATGGAGGGACGTAAGGACCCAAGATGGATGATGAATTAGGAGAATTAGGAGGGGAAAGTGAAGGGACATAAGGGCCCAATATGGAAGGAAGACATGAAGCCCTTAGCAGTGGTGGAGGAGGTCCAAGGATGGACATGGAAGATGCAAAAGGATAATCAATAAGTTCATCAGCGTCTATATGACAACCAAGGATATCAGCATCTTTGGAGTGAGCATTGGAATTTTCAATAGAATTGTGGACATCTTGAATAGGAGCATCTTCCTTGATAGGATTGTTCAAAGCTTGCAAAGACTTAGGAAGAGTAGAAAGCAGAAGCGAGCATGGAGCGATAGAACAAGAAGATGGAAGATTTTGATCTTGACAAGGATCATTGGGTAGCATAAGCGTATCAACTTTTTTTTAATTTTCAATAGGCATTACATCAGAAGTAACAACACCATTTTTAATAACCTTAATGGAAACATCATCTTTGAAAAGCACAAGTGTGGTAAGGTTATTTTGATCGTCAATAAGCTCAATGGTGCAAGTAGTAGCTTGATCTTGATTAGGAGATGGTGGAATGAATGCAGAAGAGCATAGAGGATCAAAAGAACCATGAAATGGATCAGAGACATCATGAAAATAATTGGGTGAAATGGAGGGTTCTTGATCTTGATCTTTTTCTATATTCTTTTCTTTATCATTTTTAAAGTCCTCTTGACATGGAGCCACTTCTAAGGACAAGGAAGCATGTTGGGATTGTATGGAAGACTTTAGAAGAGATGGTGAAGAATTAGTTGAAGTAGGTAGTATAGTAGATGAAAGCTTAAGATCTTTTAGTTTAGCATCATTAGAAGTATGTGCAGCCAATTGAAGGTTAGCTTGAGTTTCTTTAAGAGGTAGCCCTTGAGGATAACTATAGGGAACTGCATGAGAAGTATTAAGATCTTTGTTGGATGAAGGATTTGCGAAAGATTTGGAAGACTCAAAAGTTTTAGGAGATGTATGAGTATTGGAAGAAGTAGGGGATGGAAGGGGACTATCACAAGACAAAGGTTCAGCATTAACATGATCTTGCTCGGAAGTGCAATTTTGATTTTCAGCAGTGGAATTCTTAGAGGAAAGATTCTTGTAGTAGTAACGTTTATAATCAACACGTTGCATTTTATAGTCCTCAGCCGTAGTAGATGGATCATCATCAAGGTATTGTTTACAAACATAACCAAACTCTCTTTCGAAATCAGAATCATATGGATCACCATCACAATCTATCCAATATGACAACCCATTTTCAGTAAGCATGAGTTTGCGACTAGGAGGACTCTGAGGAATAGAGGTGTCATAAGTATCACTACATTGTCCATCATCATAGTCATCAAAAGTATTACAAAGATTGTCACGTTGCTCATTATGGTATGGCTCAAGAAGAAAAGCAAGACTCTTGGGGGAAGTAGAGGAAGAACAAGATCGTGAAGAAGAGGAAATTGAAGACTTATTGTAGGAAGAGGACTTGGATAATGAGGAATTTGAATAATGTTTAGAAGAGTCATGATAAGATTTGGAAGTTGAAGAAGGAGAATAATGTCTGGAAAAGGCATGGTAAGATGTGGAAGATGAGGAATGATGAGAAGACCTAGAAGATAAAGAGTGTTTGGAAGAAGGAGATTATGAGAGAATCATGTCTATAATCCTAGCAAAGGTGTCGAACTCAAGCATCTTTTTGTTTACTCTTGCCTTAAGTTGATGACTTGTGGGATGGTTGAAAAAATAATACTGTTCAAATTGATCAATGAGTTCGAGATCATCCCTTCTCAAGAGAGGTTCTATAGCAAGATAGTTGAAACTCGTGATTCTAGAAGAGGAGGAATCAAGCATGAAAGAAATGAATAGAAGAGATGAAATAGAAGAAAGTAGACTAGATAATAAGAGAAAAAGAATCAAGAAGACATGAAAATTTTAAGAAGAAGAGAAAGAAGCATGAAGAAAGAAGAGAAAGGATGAAAATGGGAGACTAGGAATACATGAGAGATGTGGAAGAAAGGTGACCAAGAGTCATTTTGAGCAAATTGATACCATTGAAATTCATTTGGATATTGAGCAACATGACATAGCACCTAAGGTTTGACCTAGATTGACCAAGGATGACTGGAAGTGACACAAATCAACTTTGGATTGCAAGCAATTGGTCAATGTTTCAATTTGGCAAGCAATTTGTTCAGTTTTGTTGGTTCCAAATGTAGTGAAAGCAGTAATCAGACAAGTTTGCAAACAGTAGGTGATCAAACATGTCATAAAACACTTGAAACAAGGGCAAAGGCAACCTTGCCAAGACAAGCACTTGTGATATCAAAATAGAGAACCTTATAAATGCTATCGTTTGTTTGAATGTTGAGAATGTTTACACTGGTATAGCACAATCGAAGACAATTCAAGCAATTACTACCTAGAAGGACAAGGTTCATTACTTAGCAACTTGGACCACAACTTGATGCTCCCTTGCCTCACACCAAGTGGTTGCCCACAAGACATATTGGCGTTGTCATGGAAGTGTCAAAAATACAACCAAAGGAACACATATGGTGAGTGTCTTGGGGTGATCCGAGTAAGTCCACTTGGATCAATCCTTGCACCAAGAAGCTAAGCAGCTAAAATAAGGTGGCCTCTATCTAATGGTTTGTAGTAAGGGCTTCAATTCATAACACCCCTCTTGCTCCTCATAAAGGACTAGGACCTCGCGGCCTCAAGAGTACCTTAAGCATTCTTGCTCAATGCTTTCCCCATGGTCACAATCCCATGAGCTACTCATATCAGGCGAAGACAAGTGTTATGTCTACCAAGGTTTTGTGTCCTCGATAGCCTTGAGATTATAGTGAGTTGGAATCACTCGCCACCAAGAAAAATGATGACAAGGTTGTCCCCACTTGGGTCATTCCTCTTGATTGCTCAAGAGTAGGCCAGCTAAAGGATCCTATACTAAAAAAAGAATGGATGATTTTTGAGGTTCAAGGTTTTTGGTTCACCACAAGGGTGAAGAGCATACTCCCCTATCCCAAAAACTTCTCCCAAACACACCAAGCAAAGATTTAATTACCCCCTTTCTTTCAAAATCCCAAGATGGGTCAAGATTTCTGTTTCACCACAAGGGTGAAGAGCATACTCTCCTACCACTTCAAAATTCCTACAACAAGGTATTAAGTGCCTATGAAATGAAACAACTAGTATATGCCGCACTTAATAAAGAAAGAAATTAAACAAGCACTTGATTTGGTTTTTATGCTTAGGGCAGCCCTACAAAAACCATTAGTAGCCCTCTTTGACATGTGTTCTTTTGGAAAATTTCAAGCAATGAGAGCACCTACAAGCACAACTTGTTAGCTCCACAATGGTTAGCACATCAAAAATCAGATAATCTACATATAAAATAGCTAATCAAATGATAAAATCTGAAAATGAAACCATCATGGTTAGATTAGGCTCGGAAAGACCTTTCCAATGATATATCACAATTAAACTTTTGATACCATTTGCAAAATTTTAAAAAAAATGGGCACCCGTTTTCCAGAGTGTGCACGGATTTGAAAACGCTAGAAATTTTTAAAAATTTCAAAAAGATAGCAGAGAACCTAAATCTTGCAAGATAGATAAAATAGCCCAAAAATAGCTCTCTATCAGGTTCAGGCAATATACCTCAGACTTCACCAGTATCGCACGACATAGTTTCCTATAGCTGGGTGATATACCTCAGTCCAGGCGATACTTCACACGACACCAGGTGATATACCTCAATACTGCCGTGCAATTCTTCTCTGGTGTGAAGTATCGCACATGTATAGTAAGGTATATTACACAATATACCTAAGAAGTATCGCGCAATACTCTGAGACAGAGAACCAGAACCTGCAAAAATTTCAAAAAATAATTCAAAAAATGACAAAAATGCAAGAAACTAAAGGGCAAAGCCTATCTACTCTGCCCCACGATGGGTGCCAAAAATGTGTGCTATAAATGTATCACACTTCTATGAATCCTTACATGCAAGAAAACTGAAGAATGAGCCCTCACAAATCGATCCATAGCTCCCTAGGCATGGAGTGCAAGGGTTTTTAAGAATGCTCTCAGCTAGAGCTATTAAGCCTATAACCTTGCTAGTAAACCATGCAATGGGAGATTCAATGAAGACAAGGGCAAGAATGTCAATATCCTCAAGAATCAAGAATGAAAATGCAATGCAATGCTATGCTAGAAATGGAAATGCAAGCTAAGCTATGAAAGGAAATATGCAAGTATTACAACCCAAGCTAATTAATCTATGTGAGCTAATCTAGAGCATAGAAATGAAGCTAATCTAAGAAAGCATAAATATGAAGCTAAGATAAGAATGCAAGAATGAGATGTAGAATGCAAGAATGAGATGTAGATGCTAAGAATGCTCCAAATCTTCAAAAAGCTCCAAAGTGACCTAGAAATCCTGCACCATAAAGTTAGCATAAAAAGTTGGGGATCTAGAATGAAGAAGAGAGCTCTCCTTTTATAAGAAATGAAAAGGAATGGACCATGGAGATTAAGAGGAAAAAAATTTAATCAATGGTGGAGCTTGAAGAGAGATCAATCCATGTGCACAAATATCCTTCAATGAGAAAATAGGAGTTGACTTTTGTGTCCATATGAGACAAAAAGTGCTTTTTCCCTTTTTATAAAATAACAATAATGCTTTATTTGTGCAACTTAGGATAAGAGGAAAAGTGGGGGCTTTTATTTATTTAAAAGGGGAGGAAATATTCCTTTTAAATACATAAAGACTTAGGATAAGATAGTTAGCCCATAGAAAATAATCGAATAAATGATAGAGCTAGGATTTGATCAAGAATAAACAATTTATGATTTAGCAAAAGGGGCTAATAGTCTAGGTGACCATTTTTGGGTGTATACAGTTGTTTTATGTATTTAGAAACTTTTGAGGCTATTTTTAAAAAAGAATTAATTTCATATGTAAACATGAATGAAAGGAAAATACAAGTGCTTTTGGTAAATATTTATCCATAGATGCTCATAGTCTATGTCCAATTTATTGTGCAAATGGCTCCTTATGAATCAAATATACACCAATACAGGCTCATGCAAAATTTTATTTGAACATTGTAATATTTTTATGCCAATAACATTCACCGAACAAACACACTCACTCATTATTTTAGTTAATAGTGAGCATGGACAAAACTTGATGTATTTCTAAGTGGTAAGGAGAAAAAAATTTGTGAGGCAACTATAAAATATTTTAAAAAATCATTATTGCATACACCATCACTATCATTGTGTTTATACAAAGAGCTTACAGTTATCCCAAAATATAAAATAATAAATTTTAACCAAATATTGATCTATGTGCACGAGCGAGAGCTCTAAAGTGTTTTGCTTGTAGTATATGGTGTGGGATTTTAAATTATTGAAACAAAAATAGTGTAAATAGAAACCATTGTATCTAGTGTATGGAAAAAATGAAAATGCAACATAAAGAATAGAAAATTCTAAAACAAACTGGATGAAAAAACTTGTAAATACTATAATAACAATAATTACAGTAATCAACTAGGCTTCCATTGGAAACTATGGGGATTTCAGAAAAAGCAGCTCGAGAAACAATCGATTTTTGATATATGTGGTGATGATTCCCCTAGGCAATTGTCTCAAATATTTGGAGTTCCCTTCAATCCAAACCAAAACGGGCTTGTGGCTTATGAGGTTGCTGGAGCTAAATGTGCAGTATATCAGGGTAAGGGAGATCATGATGTGCGCAACCTGGTGATCGCGGAAGAGATGACAAAGGCTTTGATTCAAAAATACAGAGAGCGTGCCCTTATTGGTAAGATCTAGAATCTTTCTCCATCAAATGAGGAAATTTCAAGTTGGGTTAATAGCAACTAGGCTGGGATTGATGACATCTTTTCAATAAATAATGGTTTGGGGTGTTTCATTGTCATATTCACTGATAAGGCTTTCAAAGACAAGGTTCACAAACTTAAGGGATGGTTCATGGAGGGTAAAGGAATTTACACCCAGATTTGGTTTCCTAATTTTAACCCAAAGGGTTTTCAGTCTCTTTTCTTTCCCTTTTGGATTTCCTTTCCAGCAATTCCTATAGAATACAGGTCAACCGAGATCCTTGAGATTTTGGCAAACAAATTAGGGATATTCGTAGGACATGACTGGAAATATAATCAAGACTTCAAAAAATCACCTAGAATTTGCCTCCTTAAGGACAACACGAAAGAATGGCCAACTGAGATATGCTTACAATCAAAACATGGGGTGTTTACATAGCAGATCGAGCAATCTGATCTAGTTGAGGTTGCATATAGACAACAATTGCTGGATCTTGTCCTCAAGGATGCTTCATCAGATTCTACTAATCAGATTTCTGTATCACTGGGTCAGGATATTTTGAACGCCCCCAGATTAGGTTTCCCTGACATTGATTTACATCCCCAGACACGGTTCTCAAATCAGGGTTTAGAGCTACCATATGACATTGGTTAGGACAATGTGGTAGTCCGTCTGGAAAATGATAAATTTAATCGGGTTATTAGTAAGAAAGCACAGATAATCTCAGATTATGAGGATTAGAGGGATATTGGTGAGATAGAGGGGGTACCGGAAGTAGTGACATGCCCACCTGTTGGAACTGAAGCTGGTCTTTACAAGGAAATTAGCAAGGATTTGGTACACCAAGTTGCTTTACCTCAAGCATCTTTGAATTTCCCTTGTCAGGTGTCAGAGTATCAATGTGAGGGGGTTCATTCTGGAGGGGAGGACAATGATCAAAATAATGATGTGTATCATGAAGTTGGACTTGTAGAGGATAGGTTTGGAGATAAGGGAGGACCTAGAGTTGAAGAAAAGGACTTTGGATATGGTCAAAGCCTAGCTTATGTATCAGATAGTCCCTTATATGCAGTCACTGACAGACATTATGAAGAACAGGGTCCATCTCGTAAAGAATTTCA
The DNA here is from genome assembly GCA_027943335.1 of Chamaecyparis obtusa. Lineage (NCBI taxonomy): Eukaryota > Viridiplantae > Streptophyta > Pinopsida > Cupressales > Cupressaceae > Chamaecyparis > Chamaecyparis obtusa. The sequence goes on from BSBK01000559.1 coordinate 2,321,634, forward strand.
TTATTCCTCATTCCAGCAATCGGATCATTATATGGAAGGAGATAGTAAAATAGCTTAGTGTGAGGGGGACAGTTCTATTGGGGAGGGCAATGATCAAAATAATGATGTGTACCATGATGTTGGGCTTATAGGGGATAGGAGTAGAGATGAGGGTGGAGATGGCATTGACGTAGAGGTAGTAGGATATGGTCAACACCTGGACTATGAACCAGATAGTCCTTTGTTTGAAGAATCAGTTAGTCAATCAATTCTAGAAACACCCAAGCACAAGTCTGATTTTGAGGATGAGGTATCCCCTCCTTAAAAAATTCAAAAACTACCAAATCAGCCACAAGTTGAGTGCACAGCTATGACTATTTTTCCTCTTTGTGGATCTTCGTATGAGGAAGGAGACAGTCAAAAAATCTTGGAAACACCCTAGCACAAGTCTTCCTATGAGGAATGACATCCTCCTTTTAAAGAAGTTCAAAACCCCTCTAATCAACAACCTAAACAATGCCCATCATCATTTAAGTGTGGGTCTGTAGATAAGGAAGGAGAGAAAGAAAATGAGATTCGAGATCAAAGGAGTGAAGTTTTCATTGAAGATTTAGGAGCACATGGTATGACAAAAGTAGATTTGGAAGGACTTGTCGATAATCTGATATTTGATGTAGCAGATAAAATGTTTGACAGTATTGCTAGAGAAGAGGAAGCATACTATGATAATATTATGGGTATTCAGAAAGAGGAGCAAAAGTTAGTCGCAGCAGGTCAAAAGATTGATGTTGAACCATCAGAGCTAAAGACATGCTCCATTTGACAGTCAGAAGTGGACATGTCTTGTATCAAGATTTGTTCGGTATCTAAGAGACCCAGAGGTCATCCTCTTAAAGGTAGGAAAATAGAAGAAGAACTGGCTGCAGGGGTTCAACTTACACTATCTTTTGGTAATTCTTCTCGAAAATCCAAGGATGAGGCTATCGCTTCAATAGCCAAACAAGTAAAGCAAGGAAGGAGAGCGAATTTCTCTCTGAGGGAAGAATCAAAACCATATCCTGGAATGTTAGAGGTATTAATGCCTCTAACAAAGCCCGTCTTATCAAAGACCAAATCTTGGTAAGCGGTGCAGACATAGCCCTTTTACAAGAAACTAAATTGTCTAAGGAGAATGGGGATAAATTGTTTGTCTCATGGAAGGGTTGGGCCTCCCTTCATGTTCCATCCATTGGCACCTCTGGAGGCTTGGCTATCCTATGGAGACCTCATAAGTGTAAGATAGAGTTAGTGAATTCAAATGCGAATTGGTTGTTGGTTGAGGTATCAGTGTTTTCTCTCGCCTTTTTTCTTCTAAATGTGTATGGTCCTATTTCAATTTTCAGCAAACAGAGATTATGGGGACTGCTGTCAACAATTTTATCAAATTTAGAAGGCTCAAGATCTAAAGTAATCTTGGGCGAGGATTTCAATGCAACATTGGGAGAAGTAGATAAGGTGGGAGGTTCTTCCCCCTCCTTCAAAGTTACAGAAGACTTTAGAAATTTCATGGAACAAAATGCATTATTAGATTGTGTTCCTAATAACGGTAAAATTACTTGGACAAACAAAAGAAAAGGGGCTCAATTTGTAGGTGCAAGACTCGATAGATTTATGCTGAATTCAAACTGGATCTTGGAGCAGGGTTGTTGTTTATCCAACATCCTTACCCAAACTAGCTCAAATCATTTTGCTGTGGCTCTGGAAATTGAGATGGAACCTAATGTTTTTAGACCAAGACCATACTTTAAGCTGGAATGATTGTGGTTCAGGGATAAAGAATTTTTGGCATTGCTTAAGCAATGGTGGTCAGAATGCCCCTATGTGAAGGGATCCCGAATGTTCCAGTTGTCTAAAAAGCTAGGTTTTACAAAAGCAAAAATCAAGGAATGGAACCATGACAGCTTTGGAGATATTTTCATAGTAAAAAAAAACTTACAGAACCAAGTAGAAGAATGGAATGAATATGTGCTACAATATGGTCTTACTCAGGAAGTGTATGAGATTCAGAGGGTCTTGCTAGAAGAGTTGGAGGAAATGTTGTTGCGGGAAGAGGCATACTGGAGACAACATTCAAGAGAGTTGTGGCTTAACGGGGGTGATAGAAATACTAGTTTCTTTCATGCTTCAACAAAGATTAAAAGAAATAAAAACATCATTTTCCAAATCAAGGATTCAGAAGGGAATATTCTTACTACTGAAAAGGATATCCAAATGGAAGCTATCCATTTTTTTCAAAATCTATTGAGTATGAAAGAAGATATTGAGCCTTGTCCATCCCAATTGGATTGTCTAAATTACATCCCAAGTTTAGTTTTAGAGGAAGATAACTCTCTTCTCATGCATCCCTTTACACTAGAAGAGGTTAGGAGCTCAGTCTTCACCATGGAGGCTGACAAAGCCTCAGGCCCTGATGGACTAACCCCTTTATTTTTTCAAAAATGTTGGGATTTTGTGTGGGAAGATGTTCTGAAGGCTGCAGAGGAATTGACGAAGCCCGCATGCATGTTAAGGAAGTTCAATAATACATTTATTACCCTTATTCCCAAGTGCTCTTAGCCATCTACATTTGCAAACTTCAGGGCAATCTCCTTATGTAATACTATTTATAAAATTATCACAAAATCAATTGCTGTTCGGTTGGGGAAAATTATTCCTAAAATTATCTCTGAACAACAGGGGGGTTTTGTTCTGGGTAAAGACATAGTGGAAGGTGCTCTAATCATGCATGAGGTGTTACATTCGATTAAAGTGGAAGGATTGGAGGCTATGGTTCTCAAGCTAGACATGATGAAAGCCTATGATAGAGTTAATTGGTCCTTTCTATCCCTGGTGTTACAGAAGTTTGGATTTTGTAGAAAATGGATTAAATGGATTCTTTCATGTGTCAAAGGTGCTAAATTCTCAGTTCTTGTAAATGGATCTCCATGCGGTTTCTTTTCCTCCTCACAAGGAGTCAGACAAGGTGACTCTCTTTCCCCCTTCTTATTCATCATGATGGCTGAAGGCATTAGTAGATTAATTTCTCATAAGAACAATCTAGGTAAATGGGCTGGAATATCAATTCATCAAATAGATCTAAAGATTTCTCATACTTTTTTTGTTGATGATTCAAGCTTCTTTTTGGTATTAGTAATCTAAGGGAAGCTATAGTGATCAAGGAATCCTTGGACGAGTATTGTTCAGTTTCAGGGCAGAAGTTAAATATTGCAAAATCAAAGATATTTTTCTTTAATACAGCCCTCAAAGTTCAATCAGTGATCAAAAAACATCTTGGTTTCTCAGTTGAAGAAATGCCAAGTAAATATTTGGGGATTCCTTTCTTTCAAGGTGCCTGCAAAGCAATTTTTTGGGATAACATTTTTCAATCCATTAGGGATAGAATTGCCTCGTAGAAAGTAAGATGGTAACTCTTGCAGGTAAGATTCTATTGGTAAAATCAGTCTTATCCTCACTTCCAAACTATATAATGTCAATTCTTATGGCCCCGAGAGCTGTGTTGGGAAAAATTAGAAAATGTTTGAAAGATTTTTTATGGAAAGGCAATCTGAATGATAAGCCGAAAATTCCTCTCATTTCATGGGATAAAATTTTTTTACCAAAGGACGCAGGAGGAGCTGGTCTACATAGTCTATTTGAAAGAAACATTAGCCTTGGTGCAAAATTATCATGGAAGTTTTATGAGAATCCAAAAGCGCTATGGGCTAGGATAATCAGAATTAAGTATCTAGATTGTGACGATCCAGCTAGGATATTCACAATGAGAAGCCCACCTTTGGGTTCTTTAATGTGGAACTTCTTGGTTTCTTGCAGACAGGTTATTCTTCCACACCTATCATGGATGGTCAATTCAGGAAACAGGGTAAGTCTTTGGGATGACTCATAGAATGGGTTCCCTCCTATGTCTTCCTATTCGAGAATCCTACCAAACACTCGGTTAGTTCTCGAGAAAATGTGGGGGGGTAAGGTTAAAGATTATATTCATGTGGAGCAGTTTGGAGGGGTAACAAAAACAAGTTGGAAAGATTTATCCTCTCTAAATTTACCACAAGATCAGAAGGATTCTCTTCTAAGAATTCTTGATCAAAGACCGATAATAATAAATAATGAAGCGGATAAACTAATTTGGACTAAAGTAGTAAGTCGAAAATATTTAGTTAAAGAGGGATATATGTCTACAACAGAGAACAATAAGGGCTTCCAGAATCACATTTATTGCTTCTATTGGCATTCAGCAATTTTACCAAAGGTAGGTTCCTTTCTATGGTTGGCTTTACAAAATAGAATTCTTACAAGTGATCACCTATTTAGATTAGGAATTGTAGATAAATTCCATTGTGTCATGTGTGGTCAAGTGCAGGAAGATGTAAATCATTTGATGGTTTCTTGTGATTTTGCACAACAAATTTGGTATTGGGTTTGTGGAAAGCTGAGTTGGCATGGCCCTTTACCTCCCTTTCTCTCCCAAGTACTACAACAGTGGCCACTTTTGCATAAAGGTTCTTTTTTTGCAACAATCTAGAGGGTTATTCTAGCAGTAATTGTTTGGTGCATCTGGTGGGAGAGGAATAAGAGGGTTTTTTGAAAAGAAATAAATTCAGCAAATCAAGTATGTGTCATCTTGGAGAAGTCAATTTCAAAGATGGTAAACACATACACACATAGATCCAAATCCCTCTCTTCCACGTTCTCTTCTCAAGACAACATAATTTTAAATGAATGGCGTCAAATTACTATCCCTTTCAAGGGAGTTCTTGTGGGAAACAAGTCTAAATCAGAGGTCAGGAAAGATGTCAAGTGGGAGCCCCCAGATGATCAGTTCATAAAATTAAATTTTGATGGGGCATCCAAGGGTAATCCAGGTATCTTAGGGGCAGGGTATGTGTTACGAGGTCCTGGTTTCTTTCATGGAGGATGTAGCAAGATCCCAGATGGCTCTAATAATATTGCAGAAATCAGAGCTCTCCAATTAGGGGTAGAGTTGGCCATCAAATGGGGGATAATGAAGATTCATATTGAGGGTGATTCTCAGATTATTACTTCTTCTCTGGCATCAAAAAAATCTACAAGTTGGGAGATCCAGTACATTCTAGCTAAGGTAATTAATCTCCTATCTAATTTGAAGAATTTAAAATTTCACATTGTTACAGGGAAGCAAATGCAGTGGCTGACTGGCTAGCTAATAGAGGGGCCTCACTAGATCATGGGTCCTTGGAGTGGGGACATAAAGAGTTGTTACAAACTCTTATTAAGGATAATGCTTCTCTTAAAGATTCAAAGGACTTGGAATTCATATCACCTCATTAAAGCATTGGGGTGGAATGCATGGAGTATGGGACAAGTCTCATGTGTCTTTGGGTTTTGTGGGTAGGCTTTTGGATCTACTTCATCTCAGGGTTCCTCATTGTTCTTCTGAGGCAGGGTGTTTCATGTTTATGTAATCTTTTATTGTACTTGCTAGGATAGGGGCTTCTTCTTGCTTCTTTCCCCCTTGAGCCTTTCTGAAGTAGTTTTTTAATAAAAAGTATAATGGCTTTGCCATTTTTGCCCAAAAAAAAATAAATGAATTATAATAGGTATTGCTTAGAAAAAAGTTTTTAAAATAGAAAATCCTAAAAAATTACCCATAGAACACAAAATTGATTGAACTAGACATATTGTAAATAAATAATTTCTTAAAAAAAATTAAATTTTAGAATATATATTTTAAATTTACAAAAGGTAAAATTATTTTCAAAGATAAAAGAATAATTTGAACTATGATTGGTGGAAAACAATTGATTAATTGAGCATAAGTAAATGCAATGAGCAAGTACTAATAATATTTAAAATAAAAGTTGGGGAAAAAATAATTTGGATCAACAAGTAATTAGAATTTATGATTAGTAGTTTTAATTAGTTTTTAAATGGATTGGGTAGCTTGTAAGTGTGAGGCATTTATGGAATTACTTAACATTGTTAGAATTAATTTATAACATAAACATATACTAAAAATAAAAATAAAAAAAGATTATGTATTAGTTTGTTTTGAAATAATGAAACTAATAGTTCAAATATATTTTAGATTTAAAATTGTAATTAAGTATATATTTTTATTATAATTTATTTATAATTATTAATTAGTAATTGTATTATTTAAATATCTAGTAAGCATATTAATGAGGGTATTATTTTGCTATTTATTTTTTTTTAAATTTTTTTTTATTATGATTAGTGGTTAGTATATAACATTTTTGTGTTTAGATAATTAATGTGCATGCATTGTTTATGTATTTGAACTTAATAGTTTTGGACACTTGAAACCTCTTCACCCTACTTTTTGTAATCCAAATCTACAAGACATGCAATGTTTCATAAACAACTCAAAGAATTTTAGTAGGATGGGATCCTCTCCTTTGGTGAACCCATGAAGAGCCAATTTAACAATTTTGAAACGAGGTTTGAAGATATGACAAGCAATCATGCAATATACTTATTCATGTGTAACTATTTATTTCATGTAAGGATTGTGCAATTGTGTAACATAGTTAATGTGCAATATTGACATCAGACCTACAATGCCCTTGATTCTAGAATTAGGTTAGGAAAAAAATGCATAGTTAATTTTCCTTCTAATTTTTATTATATTGACTAAGACCTTTTGGTCCCTAATGTTGACTAGTAACATTCACTCATTAGTACATTTGGGCCTTTTTTTTTATGGTCATTTCTGACAGAGGGGCACATTTTTTGAAATTGGTGTTTTTTTGTAATTTTGCCCAATAGCGTCGCAATTTTGACAGTTTTGAGCACACATTAAAAAAAGGACAAAGTTGCCCTATTTCATTTTCATTTTTTCACATGATAGCGGTGAGTCTGAAGCTGTGAAGCAATAGCAGTGGATGTTGTGAAGCAATATCAGTCTCTATTAGATTGTTTTAACACAATTTTAAAAAATGTGGTGGTTAGTACAATTTCCATTAAATTAAGAGTTGAACAAGAATCGAACACTACATAACAAATTTTGTAAGAAATTCATTTAAATGAAAAAATGTCAAATCTTCATCAAAAGAAAATCCAAATCTTGTGATAGAAATTTTTGGTGTAAATTCTATAAAATTACCTTTGAGAATGCAAATTGAGAAAACAAACCATACAAGTACAAAGCTTCCAATAACAACTTTTAACATGCATTTCAAATTAGAGTAAATTTTTAAAGTTCCTTCTATTATTAATTATTCTATATTATATTGATTTTCAACACATGTAGATTCTCTATAAAGGAGGGCACTAGGAAGCTAGAAATTTTTATTATGACTTTGTAACATTACTTGGATGGAATATAAATGAGCTATGATTTCATTGAATATTTCATAAGTTCTTATTCAATGACGATAGATTTGGAAAAAAATACTCTAATCCTTCATAATGCAATATATCTTTTCAAAGTCCTATTAAACCCTTCATGATAAGAATAGAATCTTATGAAAAAATGATATATATTTAAGACCTAAACAATCCTTGTAAAAATACAATTGTCTTGCCCATCTATTGTGTTAAGAAATTTGCCTCTCATTGAATTTTTCAAATGACTAACAAACTATTTTATAACATTTTAAAGTAAAATCAATAAGATTTACTCGATTCCCACAATCCATGAGACAAATTATTGTATTGCTTTAGGATTTAAGTGCAATCAAATCCAGTTTAATAATATGAAAATCACATTTAAATATTAATAATGTTTCAAAGTTATAATTCAAAACTCATTTAAATATATGTTGAAGTTGGTTATTCCTTTTCTTGAAATATTCAATAGCCTATTTTCAATTATGGTAGACTTAGGTTAAGATAAATTTGCAATCTATAATAATATAGTTCATCTCTCTAGAGTAGCGTGAAGTTCTCTTATTGTGATACGAATAGTTTAGTAAAGGGAATGAGTAAATTATTAAGATCTATATAATCTCTAAAAAATTATAACAATCTAACTCGTCCATGTATTAAGTTATGTATTGAAATAAATTTCTCAAATAATTATTTTTCTCCTAAAAATTAGAAAGAATAAGTAGAGCGAAATATTTTGTCTAAGGTGTTTGTATAATATGAAAATTCAATTTAAGTTGGTTTATTGTACAAGTCTTATATCTAAAATGCATTTGAATATAAATTGAATGAGTTTTCCTTGAATAATAATGTTTGCATGTAGCCTAAGACAATATGCATCACAAGTGTAACCACATGAATCACATTCATTGTTTCTATTGTCTTGCACCACAATTAGTGATGGACATGTTGCCAGTAAATACTTTATAAGAAACCTTTCTTAATTAATAATTAGTTTGAAATGCAAGAATTTACAATAGAATAAAAAAGTATCCAACTTGACCATTATTCTCTTTTTCCAACATTAACAACTATTTATTTCAATAGAATTTCTAAATGGAAAAAAGAAGGGTATAACCAATATCCAATATTTTAATAAACATGTTTCAAAAATAGAGGACCTTCTAAGGCTATGATAAATATGGATTCCATTCCTTTTACATAAAATCATCAAAGCGTGCAATTGAGATAAGATAATAACCAAAAAAAATTAATAGATGTGACATCTAAAGTTTGGAGATATAATTTGGAAAATATTCCAAATCTAGATAGTTCTTTGTATATAAGAATGTAGATAATTTGAGGAATAAAATTTCACTCCTTTATTGTATTTTAATTTATGTTTCTATACATAAATAACTCAACAATTATTTTTGACATATAAATAGGTAAAACCGCACACCATTTTTACATCTTTAGAGTTTTTCCAAACATTACATATTTCATCTTAACTTATTATGAGATAAGTACACTTGCTCCAAAATTTAGCATTTTCAAAATGAGATGTATTTTCTCCAAAAGTATATTCGGATCATCAAGACTATCTGGAAATCACCTTGAAAATGTGTTCTCGCTTAATTGAAGACTTTTTCCCAAATCCAAACTTTTTCAAATCACTGTAAAAATTTATATTTTCCTTCAAATATAATATTTCAAGATGTGGAAGTTGACCAAGTTGGGATGGAATAACTCTAATGACATTGATCTTGATCATCATATAAATTTAAGAATACCACTCAATTGGTTTCTAGCTAAATTAAGTTGTTGAAGTTGAGTACAATTAAAAAGGGAGCTCGGGATTTCTCCAGTGAGTTGGTTTTCTTTTAAGTTCAACTTTTGTAACTTTGATAGTTTTCCGAACTCATATGGAATGATTCCCGTCAAGCTATTACTTTCAAGAAAACAAGTTTCAAGTTGAGTCAGCATACCCAATTCAATAGGAATGTCACCATGGAGCTTGTTGTATGACAACTCCAAGTCATTTAAAGAGGATAGGTTTCCCAAGGAATGAGGGATTGTGCCTGCCAAGTTGTTTCCCCAAAGATAAAGTATTCTGAGTTGAGTAAGCATACTCAATTCAATAGGAATATCACCATAGAGTATGTTTTGGGATAATGCCAAGTCAGTTAAAGAAGAAAGGTTTCCTAGGAAGGGAGGGATTGTACCTGTCAAGTTGTTTCCAGAAAGATAAAGTATTCTGAGTTGAGTAAGCATACTCAATTCAATAGGAATATCACCATGGAGTATGTTTTGGGATAATGACAAGTCAGTTAAAGAAGAAAGGTTTCCTAGGGAGGGAGGGATTGTACCTATCAAGTTGTTTCCCCAAAGGAGGAGACTTCTAAGTTGAGTAAGCATACTCAATTCAATAGGAATACCACCATGGAGTATGTTTTTTGACAACCTCAAATTGGTTAAAGAAGAAAGGTTTCCTAGGAAAGGTGGGATTGTACCTGTCAGGTTGTTTCCCCCAAGAAAAAGTATTCTGAGTTGAGTAAGCATACTCAATTCATCAGGAATACCACCATGGAGTATGTTTTTTGTCAACTCCAAGATGGTTAAAGAGGAAAGGTTTCCTAGGGAGGGTGGGATTGTGCCAATGAGGTTGTTTCCCCAAAGATAAAGTATATTGAGTTGAGTAAGCATACCCAATTCAATAGGGATACTACCGTGGAGTTTGTTGTTGGACAAGTCCAAGTTAGTTAAGGAGGAAAGGTTTCCTAGGGAGGGTGGGATTGTGCTTGTGAGGTTATTTCCGTAAAGAAAAAGTTCTTTGAGTTGAGTAAGCATACCCAATTCAAAAGGAATACTACCATGGAGTCTATTGTCTTCCAACTTCAAATCAGTTAAAGAAGATATGTTTCCTAAAGAAGGTGGGATTCTGCCAGTCAATTGATTTGCTCCCAAATAAAGGATTTCTAACTGTGACAAAAGGCCAAGCTGGGAAGGGATAGTGTTACTCAAAAGGTTATAGGACAGGATGAGAACTTGCAAAGAGCGGCAAGATGTTAGAGTGGTGGGAATGGGGCCTTCCAATTGATTTACAGACAACCTGAGTATTCTAAGGCGAGACAGCCTCCCTAGCTGAGGAGGAATATGGCCATGGAAGCTATTGTCCTTGAGAGCAAGTACTCTAAGAAAAGAGAGATTGCCAAGGAAAGGAGAGATTGGTCCCACTAAAGACATACCAGTGAAATTCAAAGAAAGCACACGCTGATGGCGAGAAGCGCAGAGAACACCAGTCCAGTTGCAAAAGGAGTGACAAGGAGACCAATCCAGCAAGGAGTTGTAGGGGTCCAGTGAAAGGGAGTGCTTGAAAGCGAGGAGAGCTTCTTCATCAGAAGAATAGGAAGGATGAGAGAATTGGGAAGAAGGCAGTGCAGAGATAAAGAAGAGGAGGAAGAGAAGAGGGGAAACAAGCAAAGGGGAAGCCATCTTCATCTCTGTAAAACTCAGAAACATTAACTAAGTCTGTGTGTTGTGTCCGAGATGAGAAGTGTGTGATTATAAAGAAGCGAAGGCATGTGCAGTGGTCAAGAGTCTTGTTGTTTTTGCCGGCCACTTGCGGGACAAAGTCTACGCGGGTAAAGAAAAAGAGGGGAAAATGGGGAAAAAGTTGGAAAGGAATAGATAGAAATGTTTAAAGTCACAGAAATGTCAGTTTTTATTTCCATCTCGATAGTAGGTATGTAATAGACTGAAATGATCTCGATATTTAAATCACCTCCATTTTAATTTCTCTGTTTAATTGGAAAAAGATTCTTTTCTAGACTACGTTGATGAAGTCTCTTTGTTTTTGGTACAAGTGTCATACACGGAGCATTTTTCGCTTCGTTCTCAGTCAATTTTAATTTCTATTTATTGTTCACTTTGATAAAGATCTTTGATTTTGCCTGAGATGATTCTTCTCACACGCAGAAGAAAAAACTTGGAAAATTCGTGTGGAATAGATAGAGATTCAAAATTAAAATAATAATAATAAAAATAAAAGCTTCGGAAAATTAGCCTGCTAGCTACTGTTTTCCACGCAAATGGGTTGGGTTAGTGAATAATTCAAATCAACAAGTAATTAGAATTTATGATTAGTAGTTTTAATTAGTTTTAAAATGGGTTGGGTAGCTTGTAAGCGTTAGGCATTTACGGAGTTATTTAACTTTCTTAGAATTAAGTTATAATATTAAGATATGCTAAAAATAAAAATATAAAAAAGATTATGTATTGGTTTTTTTTTAAATAGTGAAAATAGTAGGTAAAAGGTATTTTAGATTTTAAATTGTAATAAAAATATTTTTTACTATAATTTATTTATGACAATTAATTAGTAATTGTATTATTTAAATATGTAGTATGCATATTAATGAGAGTAGTATTTTGTTATTTATCATATTTTTTAATTTATTATTATGATTAGTGGTTAGATCTTGTCATTTGATTGCTATTAGGCTAGATAATTTGTTGTAGAATTGTATATAATCATTTTTGTGCTCATAGAGTTAATCTATATGTACAAAGTTAGTCTATATTTAAATGTATTTGAACTTAATAGTTTTGGACACCTGAAATCTCTTCACCCTACTTTTTGGAATCTAAACCTACAAGACATGCAATGTTTCATAAACACCTTAGAGGATTTTAGTTGGATGGGATCCTCTCATTTGGTCAACCCATGAAGAGCCAATTTAACAATTTTGAAACGAGGTTTGAAGACATGACAAGTAATCATGTAATATGCTTATTCATTTGTAATTGTTTATGTCGCATTAATGCAACACTCTAAAGATTGTGCAATTTATGTAACATAGTTAATGTGCAATATTGACATCATATCTACAATGCCCTTGATTCTATAATTAGGTGAGAACAAAAAATGTATAGTTAATTTTTCTTCTAATTTCCACTATATTGACTAAGACCTTTTGGGCCCTAATGTTGACCAATGACATTCTCTCTATTTAGATCCTGATTATCATAACATCTAAAATACAATCTAAACAAATCTATACCAATTTGAATAATTCCTTATTTTAAAATGAGCTTATATATAGCTATAAAGATACATGCCCTTGTTTTACATAATGATGTGTAAAGCAACTAACCATGGATGTAGTAAAATATTAGCTCCCTCCTTGTTATCTAGCATATTTCTCATGTAATATACGTTGTTCTAAAATAACATGTTGAACATGTCATCTATATCCTCTCTAAATATTTAAAACTATGAAAAAATACCTAATGCCATATATTGAATAATTCTGATGCCATTCACTATTTTAATGTTTTTCTATTATTTATCTTTAAAATATGTCATTATATTATAGATAATATAATTTAGAAAGACAAATTAAACAATAAAAAAGGGTAAAAATAATGATCTTCATGTCAGACAATGTATACAAGTTTTCTTTAATGATTTCTAAGGCATTTTTATTTGCACTACAAAGCATGTAAGTTTGGGTTGAAATAACTTTGATATTTATAAAGTATAATTTTAAAAAAATATGACTAATCTTGGACGTGTAAATTATATGAAGTATAGAACATGTAGATTTGAAGGAAAGGAACAATTATGGAAACTAGTGGCAATAATGATGTAGGTACAAATATATGGAAACTAGTGGCAATCATGATGTGAACATATAGAACCTAGTTAAAATAAGATAGAGATAAGGTATGTATATTTGCAAAACCATTGTAAATATATAAAATAGAGGTAATGACTATATTGACCAACCATTTTGGAATGTATCCATCCACTACAAGTTCACCCTCCCAGCGATCTGTTGCCACACTTTGTCATGCATCAAGTTCAGGCTTTTGGGTGGAGCCTCCCTTAACTATATCTTTCTCATATCTTATGTTCTCATAGATGCTTGAACTTTATATTTAGTTCTCAATCCATTATAAAAAGATGGAACCTGATGAAAATATTTTGAGAACATGATGATTTCCTTGATTTCTTTCTAAGGATCCTTTGGTCATTTGAATGATATTTTGAGCTTTTAAAAGCCAAAATGTTAGACTGTAGTGAAGCCATCTTAAGAGGGTTTTCTAAAGCGGGAGATTTAGAAGTAGACTAGAAGTTATATGAAATATGCAAATCCATGGAGTATAGAAGTTTGTGCCAATGACAAGGTGACAATTGTCCATATGTAGGAAGTTGAGGAAATACAAATAAATGTACTTAATAGTAGGCATAATTTTGTCATCCACATGTGTTGTTAGTTCTTTAGGTCATGCCACAATAAAAAAATTTCTCCTTTTGGTTTATAAATTCCACTCCAAAGGGTACTTTCATTAAACAAATCTAAACATGGAATTTTATAAATCATCTCCCCTTAGTCCAAATATTTTTCTTTCAAAATCCTTTTATTTGGCCGATAGGAATTTGGGATTAAGGAGGTTCTAATCAACTCTATGTAATTGTTTAGTTATTTGATCCTGAAGTATCAATTATATTTTTTAAATTTTTAGTTGAAAGTTAAGAATTAAGAGATATTCATTTGCAATAATTAATATAATGTAAAATTTTCATCTAACCTCATCCTTTATAATATAGATTTATTCTTCATTTATCTATTCCAATATAATTTATTAATTCAATAAGAGTTAACTTATAACAAGCATTCCATCCCTAGTTAAATTTTATAACAACATATTTTATATATTTTGATAAATTTTTACAATCCATTTCAATATAATTTACTAATTTGAGAAGAGTCAGATTCTAATAGGTCTTCCATCTCTAGTTCAATTTTAGAACATCATATTTTATATATCTTGATAACTTTATATAAACATTTAACTATTGTACATTTCATATCCTATATGTAACTTATGGTTTCTCAATTATTTTTGAAATATTTTTGCCTACCTCCTTCCTCTCCCCTACATGTTATTTTTGTTTAATTTTTACTTCTTTCTTTCCTCTATAATAACTGAGAGGATCCATGAAATTTTGTGACCAACTTTTCTTCTATTGTCTATCATTCTCTTGGAAAAAAATTTCCAAGGACAAGATGAATAGGGAACTCTTCCTTACTTCAGAAGCTATTGATGTCACTACCATTCAAAGATTTCATTGGCTGAATAGGCATGTTATTCTTGATCATAATTTCCAAGGAGATACTATTATGTATATTGTTATAAGGAAAGGTGTCATGTCCCCTTTTCAAAATAATTAAAATTAATAATTTTTGCTAAGGCTGGCGGGGTCAAAAAGTAAAGTTTCAGGAAAATGGGCTAATATTTGGAAACCAATAGATTAATAAATGTTAAATATTATTAAAATATGTCTTATTCACCCCTCTTGGTCATGAGTTAGGGTTATGCCCTCTTTTAAATGGGTTTGGAGGCATTTCAGGCTCATTCTAGAACTTGATTTTTGCTCATTGCTTTGTTGTTCTTCAGAGGCTGCCAAACCTGTGGAGAAGGAGACCCAAAGATGGGAGTTTGTAGGTTTCTAGGAAGGCTAAGGATGGGAGTTTGAGGCCATTCCATGTGCAAGCTAATGCGAAGTTTTCTCTTGTGCTGAACAATATAGATTTGTGAGTTTTCGGGTGTGTTTTCATAAAATTTTAGTGTTTTCGATTGATTTTTTCATATCAGTTTGGGTTGCTGCTGTATTGAAGCCATTTTTCTGTTAAAATAGAGCTGAATATATTCCTTGGGTCATGATTCTACTTCTGTGTTATTTTTTTAGTGTTTTATGGTGTTTCCGAGCTTATTTTATGTTGTTTTTGGGGCCCGATGAGCATTATTTTTGGACTCTATTTGGGAGCTATTGTATAAACACTTTGCAGATATGGAATTTCCATTTTATAGGCCGTTATGCTAGTAAAATTTATGTAAAAATTTCTATTTTAGGATTTATCAACAATATGTGAAGTTGTGAAATTTTTGGCATTATTTCGGGCATACCCGATTTGGGTATTATTGAGAAATTGCATGATCTTTTGAAGTATTGGTTTTTTGATTTTAAAATCTGATTAGAGGCTTTAAATATAATATAAAATCAGAAAGGGGACATTTCAAAAGGCTACATAAATCTTCTCAAATGGATTCTTCAACTGAATCCCTCTTTATATTTATGCATATTGATGGCCTCCCTTCAATAGTTTCAAGAGTCTTGCTACTCGACATATTTCACAAATAGAAGTTGCAAGATATGTCTTCTTATTTAAGAAGGAATCTATGATTATATAGATACATGAGCCCATGGGAGAACACTAACAGATAAAAAATAGAAAAAAACTAATTATTTAAAATAAGTCCAAACAACTAAGCTACAAGAATACTCTTTAACAATGAACTCAAAATGGAAAACACTAATAGTATAATAGATAAATAATATTATTACCATATAAAATAAATTGTCATGTACTGTTAGGTTTTCATAGGGCATGTATAAGAAATGCTTGAGCAACTTGTCTATGATATTCAAAGTCCTTTGGAGTCCAAACCAAACAAAATGTCCAAACAATATATTGAGAGCCTTTGGAGTTGAAACCAAACAAGATGTGTCAAATACCACCTTCTAATGTATTTATATAAAATCACATTTTGTGAATTGTGTGATATTCTAAAAATGGGATATTAAAATTTCTTGAAAATGTGGGTGGTAGTTTTACATACCATGGAGTAAAAGGTTTGTGATGCTATTGTGCCAATAAAATGACATTGTTTCAATTTTCAAGGAAATTGTAGATCAACAATTACCATTCAACAATAATTTGATGGGTGAATAGAGTCTTACCTAAGGAATAAAATAATTAATATTTTTGGCGAAATGGGCCCTTGAAAATAATAAATTATGTATCACGTGTTGGAAAATTCATCGATGGGTTCTTGCATGCACCAAAAATTTCAGGGCAAAATATTACTAACAAATATTGGATCCATGTAGGAGTTGGTGGCAAAAAAACACAAACTGTGTATGACCATTCAATGAAAAGGTGGCGAATAAAATGGCCAAAATTAGGTGAATGGGCCAGCCAATGATACCAATACGATTCACCAATTTTCAATTTGCCACTCCATGTGATTTTTCTTTATATAACCAATTATTTTGATAGACTCCTTATATGTAAATAGAAAAAATGAAGAAAAAAGTGGTATAATTCATAACTAATTATTTTGATAAACATATTTCATAAAGAGAAAACCTTCTAAATTTTCTATGGTGTCATGAAGGCTATGTTCAAGTTGGGGTGAAATAGTTAAATTATTATATATGAAATGTTAGCTTACAGATAATATTGAAAAAATATTACAACCTCAATAGTCCTTTACAAAGGAGAATGAAGATAGTGTTAAGAATAAAAACTCATACTCCTTTTATTTCGATTTTATTTTTATTTTTCAACGTATATAAATTAATTATTATGTTTTCCTTTTAAATGGATAAAAATTAACACCATCTTTAAATATCTAGTGTTTGGTCAGACATTATATATTTCCTCTTAGCTTGTCATGGGATAAGTCCTCTTGCTCCAAAGTATGGCATTCCTTGAATTGAGAAGTATTTTCCTCACTAGTACATTGTGATCAAGAGAATGAAGTCTTAATTGTGGGAGACCATTATATGAATTATGGATATATTTTGTATTTCTATTTGATGTGCTTGTATGGTGAGGGACTAATTCTTAGTCACTTTCTTGCGATATCTACATGATGTACCACTATTGATCCCTACCATTTCCTATTATGGATATATATACATATATGTATATACTTATCTTTGTGATGCAGGATTGTAGATATCGGGAATCATCTCCCCTAAATTAGTGGGATTAAGCATGCCCTGACACATATCTCAATGATGAAAGAGGGGAGGTAGCATTTAGGCCTAAAAATAAATCCTAAACCTACATTTTATCTTATGAGAGGAAAAGTATTTGATTGAATACCTTATTCGAATTCGTCAAGGTGACGTGAATTTGTTAACCCTCTCTGAGCATGCTTATGATTGTTTAATCTTTACTAAATGTTGGTCAGTCATATTTCAGTGTGTGTGCATTCATGTAGATTATGATGTATTTTTTTCATGACGTCATTAAAAGGTTAAATTAAGTGTTAATTGTAAAGGTTAAATAATTACACCTTCTAGAATGTCAAATTATTAATATGTCATTATATTTAATTATAAGGAATTAATTTTAAAAATCTATATTTATTATACTATTAAAATATAAATTAATATTATATCAAAAATTGATTATAGAGGATTATTGGCAAGGAGATTTTAGTTCCAATGTCCAAAATGATATTATATCCCTCACAACTTGTCTCTATCTTTTAGTCTAACGTTATGGGCATGTTACAATCACTCTCATTGCTGGAGTTTATAGCACACAAAGCTATCCAGAAATATATACTACCGGATGGAAAACTTCATTATGTCATCCAACAATATGATATATGGGAATGAAATGCATTAGTGGGTGACCTTTTTCCATGAAAGTATCTGTTGCAAGGGAATTATTTCATTGTACTATCTATTAAGCCATTAAAGAAATGTTGGAGAGGAAAAGCTATCTCCATGTGAAGACTACACTTCAAAAAAATTCAAGAGTGTTGGGTGAGGATTTGTATTTTCAAGTTCAACAGAGGGTAAATGCCCTTCTCACTCTCCTTGAACATGATGTGGGAAATGTTGATAGCAACACATGGGGGAAATCAATTACTCCTAAACTTAATGTTCTTGTGGGTCAGAGCTTAGCAGGTGTGGGTAATTCTACAGGGGATCGAGACACAACACTACAAGGGGATTGTAACACAACTCCATTTCCACCACGTGGTTTGACTAATAAAATCAAGCCAAAAGATACACAACATATGGGTGATGTAATTCCAGAGGCTATGGAGACCAATAGTTAGTAATTGTCTAGGTGGAAAAAAAAAATTGTGCCACGGAATTGAAGGGTGTTGGTAATTCCCAATTTGTTGCTAACAAAGATGATCTACTACATGTTAGAAAGTAAAGTCCACCAAGATAACTGAGAGGGGGGGGGGGGGGGGGTGAACTATTTATCAGATAATTATAACTTTTATCATCTTCAACAGAATTAAACCATATAAGCAATATAATTACCAACCATAGAAAGATATTCATACACAATAGCACAATGACACAAGATATGTTGACTAGGGAACCTCTTGATCAAAGAGTAAACCCCGGTGGGAATGATGCCCACAAAAGATGCACTACTATGAATATTCCTTGTGAGAGGATGGACTTTGTGAGGAGTCTTATGAAATACATTCAATACATATGAATCCCTATTAGGAGATTTTGAATCCCTATTAAAAGATTATAACCCGGTTAAGAGTTATAGAAGACAGAAGGACCCACTGCCCAAACAGCTTCAGGGTAAGATCACTGAACACATTGTCCAAATAATATTTGCATTACTCAATAGAATAATATGTTACCTCTTCTCTAACTATGCCAAACCACACTCACTGTTACATCAGATCTCAATTTCAGATCTCTGTACTTCGCATATCTTCCTTCACAATTTCTCTCTCATACTTAGCTCTTTTCTTCACTTCATGCATACTGCATCAAACATCATCACTAAAACTACATTAATATTACATACCAACAAGGAAATAAATTCCTTCCTTTATACCACACTCAAATAATTCCAAATGAGTTGACATACAATTATAAAATAAAAGTTTCCACACGCTACACCAAAATTACATAAAACTGTCAGCTTCCAAATACAATAAATCTTCACTCGTGTGACCTCAAATTCAGTGCTATCATCTAGATCACTATCAATGTGTCTTCAACTTCCCTTCAACTTCACAAAACTAGATTCCATCCCAATTAGGAGATATCATCCGATTTCCACAAACCGCTACTCAGGAACACTGCCTAAACATTGCTTCCACCAAAATGATCATAACTTCCATGAATCAATGAATTACTATTTTATCTCTTAACCATAGACATATGACATATCAATGAGTATATCCTCAATTTCGCATAGCTCCAACTATAATAACCCACATGCGCTAATCCAAAATCTATCTACTTCTCTGCAAGTCTTCAGTAAATCATTGTGTTGACATCAATGACAATCATAGTCATGAATGCTACAGAATGGTTGCCAAACACTTTAGCATTCATTCCTAACAATCTCCCCCATTGGCATTGATGGCAACATAGATGAAAAACATCCAATGTTCCAAAAATCCAATACTGCACCGCTACTTCTTCAAATCCTCTTCATCAATCAAATCTTGCTTTGTTATCCTGTTTAGTTCTCTCCAACATATGTCTCATATTATTTTTCATGCATACTTCTCCCCCATTGACATCAATGATAGAAATTCCATCACTAAGTCAACAACAACTCAATGTCAAAAGACACTTTTTAGAAAATATATTTACTAGAGTCCTCATGACTCAGCTTAGATACACATACTCCCCCATAGAGGAAGTACCAACATCTAGTCTAGAAGAAAGATAAGGCTCATATACCACTGGACACATGCAACCAAATGCATCACTTCTCAAAAGTAAGTTGGGGCATAACCCCAAGCATACCTCTCAGATACTCAAATGTATCCTTAGGCAAAGGCTTTGTGAATATATCTACTATCTGCTCCTTTGTACTTATGTACTCAAGTCTAACTTTTTTTTCAGCAACTTTCTCTCTTACAACATGATACTTAATCTCTATATGCTTTGTCTTAGAATGTAATACAGGATTCTTAGACATACTAACTGTAGTAGTGTTATCACAATGTATAACAATAGGTTCAACAAATTTTATTCTAATATCCTTCAGCATCTATTTCATCCAAATTATCTGGTTACAATTGTTTACTGCTGCTACATATTCTGCTTCTACTATGATTTGTGAGATACAATTATGCTTCTTGCTTAGCCAAGAAACTAATCTTCCTCCAAGGAAAAATGCTCCTCCACTAGTGATTTTCTTATCATCAACACTGCCTCCCCAATCAGCATCTATATATGCACATAGGGTAAAATCATCAGAATTTTCATACCATAGTCTGTAGTCCATTGTGCCTCTTAAATATCTCAGTATCCTCTTTACTGATGCATAATGTGATTCTCTAGGTTTAGCTTGAAATCCTGCTACAATTCCAACTAAATGTGCTATATCAGGTCTTGTATGAGTCAAATACTACAATCCTCCAACCATAGATCTGTATTTCTTCTATTCTATTTCAGGAGTCTCATCTATGCTAGATAACTTATGTCTGGTCACCATAGGTGTTCCAACTAGTTTACAATCCTCCATTCCAAATCTTTTCAACAAGTCATTCAAGTACTTTGTCTGACTTAAAAAGATACCATCATTGTTTTGTGTTATCTATAATCCCAAAAAGTATTTCATTTCACCAATCATACTCATTTCAAATTCAGTCTTTATTTCATCAGCAAATTTGTCACTAGCTTCATCTTCTCCTCCAAAGATAATGTCATAAAAAAAAAAAAACTATAACTAACAAACCATTTTCAATTTTTTTTGTGTAAATATTGCTATCAGTTGTACCTTTTATAAATCTCAACTTTAACAAATACTTATACAGTCTTGCATACCAAGTTCTAGGTGCTTGTTTAAGTCCATATAAAGCTTTCTTCAATTTACATACCAATCTTTCTTTGTTTCTTACTACTTCTCCTTCTTCATTCATCTTGTTTCTGAATACCCATTTAGTTCTAATAACATTTTTGTCTTTAGGTCTAGGAACCAATTCCCATGTCTTGTTCTTTTCAATCTGATCTAGTTCTTCTTTCATAGCATTAGTCCAACTTTCATCTTCACAAGCTTCATTAGTAGTCTTAGGTTCAATTTGAGAAATCAAACATAACTATTCTTGTGCCTTATTCCAAGTAAGAACTCCTCTTTTGATACTCCCAATAATCTGTTCAAAAGGATGATTCCTTAACAAACTCTTGCTAGGTGTCACTGTCTCAGATCTCTCTTCATATGTAGGTTCTTCAATAACTTCACTGTGGCTTTCATTCAACAAATCACTTTCAGTTTCATAAAACAATTCAATAGTTCCAGTATTAGGCTTAGGATGAGCTTCTTCATCAGATTCATAATCAAGCATTATTTCCTGAATTTTGAACTTTTCATCAACTTTAACATTTGCGCTCTCAAAAATAGTCTTAGTTTTTTTTATTGAAACATCTATATGCTTTTCTTTTCAAAGAATATCCAAGAAATATACATTCATCACTTCTAGGATCAAACTTTCCTATATCATCATCTCTCTTTATATAACATTTGCTTCCAAAAATTCTAAAATACTTAACTGAGGGTGCATGTCCAAACCATAATTCATAAGGTGTCTTGTCTGTGTCTGCTCTGATTTGTACTCTGTTCATTGTATATACTACTGTGTTCATTGCTTCTCTCCAGAATATCTTTGCCAAATTATTTTCAAACAACATAGCTCTTTTTGCTTCAGTCACTGATCTATTCCTTCTTTCTGCAAAGCCATTTTGTTCAGGTGTTCTAGGGGCCGAATACTATCTTTTAATGCCATTTTCTTCACAAAAGTTGTTAAACTCTCTAGAAGTAAATTCTCCACCTCTATCAAACCTTAAACATTTAATCTTCATTCCAGATTCATTATCAACTTTATTCTTAACAATCTTAAACTTATCAAATGCTTCAGATTTTTCTTTAAGAAATGCAATCCACATCATTCTTGTAAAGTCATCAACAATAATCATAAAATACCTTTCTCCATAGAATCCTCTAGTCCTGGTAGGACTGCTCAAATCTGTATGAACAATCTCTAGCTTCTCTGTAGATGTAAACTTCTTACTAGGAGAAGAACTTCTCTTCTGTTTAGCCATTACACATTCTTTGCAAATCATGTTAGTAGGCTTCATAATTCTAGGTAAATCTCTTACTGCAAGTGTAGTACTTACTTTCACAATGTTATCAAAGTTTATATGACAAAACCTTCTATGTCATAACCAATTGTCATCAATTTTAGTAATCAAACATGTCATCTCAGTAGGATTCAACTGAAATACATTACCTCTGGTTCTAGATCTAGTTCTAATCAGATTTCCATCTTTATCCTTTATCACACAAGTTTTCTTAGTAAACCAAACTTGATATCCCTTATCAACTAACTATCCAACACTCAAAAGATTATGTTTCAATCCATTCACAAAATAAACATCATCAGTATTAGTCTTTCCATCAAGAGTAATAGATCCTATACCTTTAATCAAACAAGGTGCATTGTTTCCAACTCTAACTACTCCACCATCATATTCATTCAAATTTATGAACTTTTTCATGTCTCCAGTCATATGATGTGAACAACCACTATCTATAATCCAATCATCTTTCTTTTCAACTTGAGAAACTAAGGTTTTTTCTTCCTTAACATCAGATTCATGATTTTCTTCTTTAATTGCTACAAATCCTATGTCATCATTATTTTCAGTATCACTTTCACTTAAATTTCTTTCTATACTAGCTTCAAGATCTTCATCATTAGCATAATAATATTCCTTAGATCTTCTAGGTTTGAAATTGCTTCTGTACTTTTTAACTCTCTTAGGACATTTAGATGCAAAATGACCATATTCTTGACAAGTCCAACATTTAAAAAAAATTTTACCGTCTGGTTCTCTTTTCACAAGCAAGGCAATACCTTCTTTAATCTTCTTGTCTTCTTCATTTCTAGATCTATTGCTACCAGCATAATCTCTGCTCAAATTGATGCTTCTTGACAAAGTAGGGTGAACACTAAGAGCATTGAATGCTATCTCCATTCTAGGTAAGTCTCCTGATAATCTCAGGTTCATTTTTGCTACTTCCAATCTTCCAAGAAGAGTCTCTCTTGTAAAGTTTGTTGTAGAAGGTATCACTTGTTCAATCATCTGTGTTGTCTGCTTAAATACATGAGTCAATATCCTCAGAATTTTCTATATCACTTCATTCTCTATCTTTGTTCCTCCACAAGATTTTATACCTAAAATGATCTCTGACATTCTACCAATATAGCTTCTAACAGATTCATCTTCTAACATTCTTACATCTTCAAATGCACATATCCAATTATGTAATCTAACTCTTTTTGCATGTTCATCACCTTCAAAAGTAGAGTGTAAAGCATTCCAAATTTCATGAGATTTTTTCAAATATTTTACCTGACTGTACTCATTCTCCGGTAGTGCTGTCAAAAGTGCTTCTCTTGCAAGTATGTTACACATGAATAGATCTCTCTCTTATGCAATACATGTTTCAAGATTGTCCTCTTCAATGATAGTCTAATTATTCTTTTTAATCAACCAATAACCTGGTCCTAAACATAATAGGTTTGTCTTCATCTTTTCTTTCCAACTGTCAAAATTTACACCATCAAACTTAGGGCTTTCTTTCTTGAAATTCACCATGGATCTCCTTAAGCTGTTATAAGCTATTAAACTTTTCTTTCAAGGACCTGCTGCTCTGATACCAATTGTTAAAAAGTAAAGTCCACCAAGATAACTGAGAGCCGGGGGGGGGCTGAATTAGTTATCAAATAATTATAAATTTTATCATCTTCAATAGCATTAAACCATATAATAAATATAATTACCAACCATAAAAAGATATTCATACACAATAACACAATGACACAAGATATGTTGACTAGGGAACCTTTTGATCAAAGAGTAAACCCTGGTGGGAATGATGCCCACAAAAGATGCACTAATATGAATATTCCTTGTGAGAGGATGGAATCTGTTATGAGTCTTATGAAATACATTCAGTACATATGAATCCCTATTAGGAGATTTTGAATCCTTGTTAAAAGATTCTAACTTGGTTAAGAGTTATAGAAGATAGAAGGACCCATTGCCCAAACAACTTCAGGGTAAGATCACTGAACACACTATCCAAATAATATTTGCATTACTCAATAGAATAATATGTTACCTCTTCTCTAACTATGCCAAACTGCACTCATTATTACATCAGATCTCAATTTCAGATCTATGTACTTCGCATATCTTCCTTTACAATTTCGCTCTCATACTTAGCTCTTTTCTTCACTTCATGCATACCGCATCACACATCATCACTAAAAATACATTACTATTATATACCAACAAGGAAATACATTCCTTCCTTTATGCCACACTCAAATAATTACAAATGAGTTGGCATACAATTATAAAATAAAAGTTTCCACACGCTACACCAAAATTACATAAAACTGTCAGCTTCCAAATACAATAAATCTTCACTCGTGTGACCTTGAAATTTGCACTATCATCTACATCACTATCAATGTGTCTTCAACTTCCCTTTAACTGTATAAAACTAGATTCCATCTCGATTAGGAGATATCATCCGATTTCCACAAACCGCTACTCAAGAACACTACTTGAACACTGCTTCCACCAAAATGATCATAACTTCCACGAATCAATGAATTAATGTCTGCGCTCTTAACCATAGACATATGACATATCAAGGAGTATATCCTCAATGTTTCATAGCTCCTATTGTAATAACCCACGTGTGCTAATCCAAACTCTGTCTGCTTCTCTGCAAGTCTTTGGTAAATCATTGTGTTGACATCAATGACAATCATAGTCATGAATGCAACAACAACTACTACAAAATGGCTGCCAAACAATTTAGCATTCATTCCTAACACTAAAAAACTTTGGGCTTATGGTCGATGATTTTTTTTGTTCCTCTCCCACAAGCATCATTTTGGTATGTTTCTATGTATGTAATGTCCTCAATTATAGTATGTTTGTTCTAGTCTATTAATAGGATGTTCAAACTCAGTTTGATGTTCCACATAAATTGTATATGTCATGAGTTTCATAGGAAAATTAGGCTTCCAAGATCTATATATTTCATTTAATTGGGTATTTTTGTTTATATATTAATATATACAGGCTTCTACCTTTTGTTAAAAAAATACATTTAACATTTACTTTTCTTTTCAAAATTGCTTTTTTGAAATCTTGATAAAAAGGTTTGATTGGATGCTGGACAAACTAAAGAAATAGCTCATTCCTCTTGAATATGAGTTTCATTTTCTCAATAAAATGCAATGATTGAAGCAAGCTATAAAATCTATCTAGGAGTATATAGAAGAGTTCTATTGAGTCCTTATTAGAATAGGTCATTCTAAAGTTAACAAGGAGAAGGTTTCATGTTGCATGAATGGGTTGAGGCTAAGTATTCAAGAAGAGTTGATAATTGTTAGAATGTATACCCTTGAAGATGCATACCAATTAGAATCAGAGGGGAAATATGTCCTATCATCCTAATGATAAAAATAATAGAGATAAGAGAGGAAGAGGAAGAGGGGAAGGACCGGGAAGAGGAGGTTTTTGTGGGACATGTTTCCATTGTGGATAAGGATATATACCTTATGAGTGTCCCCAACATCAATGGAGGAAATATAGAAGGCCAGATGGAAATACACAAGTTGTACATGTAGAAGAAGATTATGATTTGACCAATTTAGAAGATGTAGAAAGAGGATAGGTCCTTGTTACCAAAAGAGACTTGCTAAATGATGAGAAGGAACCAAACCAAAGGAATAATTTGTTTTGCACAAGGTGTAAGTGTTAGAAAGTAAAGATCCCCAAGATAATTGAGAGGGGGGGGGGGGTGAATCAGTTTTTAGATAATTTATCCATTCAACTACTTTAAACAATATAATCAATGTACTGATCAACCATAGAAAGATAATCATACACAATTGCACAATAACACAAGATATGTTGACTAGGGAACCTCTTGAAAAGAGTAAACTCCGGTGGGAATGATGCCCACAAAATGATGCACTAATATGAAAGTTCCTTGTTAGAGGATGGACCCTATTGGGAGTCTTATGAAATACATTCAGTACATATAAATCCCTGTTAAGAGATTTTGAATCCCTGTTAAAAGATTCTAACCCGGTTAAGAGTTTATGGAAGACAAAAGGACCCATTGCCCAAATAGCTTCAAGGCAAGATCTCTGAACCCACTGTCCAAAAGATCTTAGATTTATTCAAAAAAATAATATGAAATATATTACCTCCTTCACACTATGCCAAAACCGCACTCTCTGCTACACAAGATCACAATTCTAGATCTCTGTACTCACAAGTCTTCCTTTATCACTGAATTAGCTCTTTTCTTCACTTCATGCATATATTCGCATATCAATCTTCATAGTACACACTAAAATACGGAAAAAATTCCTTCTTATATACCAAACTCAAATAATTACAAATGAGTCAGTCCTCAATTACAAAATAATAAATTCTACATGCTACACACAGAATTCACATAAAACTGTCGGCTTCCAGATACTGTAACTTTCTCCAAACATATCCTCAAAGTTTGTGCTATGAACCATGTCATCATTAATGAGTCTCCAACATCCCTTTAACTGTGCAAAATTAGATTCCATCCCAGCTAAGAGATATCGTCCGATTTCCAAACATCGCTTCACATAAACACTGTCTAAACACTGCTTTCACCAAAATGCTCATAACTCTCACAAATGAATGAATTTCATTTTGCGCTATTAACCATAGGTTAATAACAGACCAAAGAACATACCATCAACTGTGCAAAAGCCAATCTACAATACAACATGTGCACAAAACAAAATTGTACCTACTTTCCTGCTAATATCCAGAATATCACTGTGTTGACATCAATGACAATCCAAGTCATGAATGCAACAACAACTACTACAGAATGACTGCCAAAATACTTTGCATTCATTCCTAACAGTAAGTGTAATGGTAAACTATGAAATGTCATTATTGATGGTGTTAGTACTAATATCCTTGTTTTAGAGGAAATGGTTAATAAATTAAAGTTAGAGAGAATCAAACATCTGAATCCCTACTAGATTTCTTGGTTGTAGAAGGATCACAAGGCTTTGGTCGGTGAACAATGTCTGGTAAAGTTCAAAATTGGAAACTATCATAATGAGTTATTGTGTGATATTATGCCTACAAATATTTTTCATCTATTATTAGGGAGACCATGGAAATTTGATCATCATGTAGTACATGATGGGAATGCAACTACCTATTCTTTGATAAAGGATGGAGTCTGACAAAAGCTCAAGCCATTGAAGGAAATAGAGGAAATGGTATGTAGTAATGCAATAATATATTTAGTTGATGGAAGGAAGTTTATAGAAGGTGTGAAGCATGAACATGTGTTTTTTTCTTTAGTCACGAGAGTTGATAAAGAGAAAGTAGAATATGTACCTGTGGAAATTCCATATTTTTTGGATGAGTTTCAAGATATTTTATTTGATAATATACCTGATGGATAGTCACCAATATGAAAGATTAGTCATCAAATGGACCTGATTTCTAGAGATAGTTTTATAAATAAGGTATCTCATAGAACAACTCATGTGGAGAGTGAAGAGTTTAATAAACAAGTGTAAGAGTTATTGTAGAAGGGCTTGATTTGAGAAAGTTTTAGTCCATGTTTTCTACCAGTAGTACTAGAACCAAAGAAAAATAGGGAATGAGGGATGTGTATAGATTCTTGGGCTATCAATGAGATTACTATCAAGTATAGGATTACCTTGCCAAGGATGGACGACAATAGTTTTCTTGAGTGGAGCTAAGTACTTCACAAAGATAGATTTGAATAGTGGATATCACCCAATCTAGATTAGAGAAGGAGATGAATGGAAGACGACCTTCAAGACAAAGGAGGACTTGTATGAGTGGTTAGTCATGCCTTTTGGGCTAACCAATCCACTGAGCACATTCACATGGCTCATGAAAGAGGTATTGAAATAACTTTTAAGTAAGTTTGTTATTATTTACTTGGATGATATTTTGATCTCCAGTAAGACATTAGAGAAGCATATAAGGAATATTCTTAGGGTCTTTGAGAATTTAAGGGAAGAAACATTATTGACTAACTTGAAGAAGTGTAGTTTTGTGAAGGAGTTAGTGTACTTGATATTTGTTTTCTTGACAGATTGTCTTAAAATGGACCCATAGAAAGTGAAGACTATCCTTGAATGGCCTACTCTAAGGAGTGTTACTGAGGTAAGATAATTTCATGGTTTGGCTAGCTTTTAGAAAAAATTTATCAAAAATTTCAGTATATCTATGGACCCTTAATTGAAACTATGAGAGGGAATAGAAAATATTTGAATATGACTATAGGAGGAGCAAAGAGTTTTGATTTTTTGAAGAGAAAAGTTATAGAAAAGCCTATTTTGGCACTTCAAAATTTTAATAAGGTATTTCAAGTAGACTATGATGCTAGGGGCAATGCCATTGGAGCTCTTTTGAGTCAGAAAGGCAAGCATGTTGCTTATTTTAGTGAGAACTTGAATCATGCGAAAAAAAAATATGTTTATGATCAGGAGTTTTATGTTATAGTTTAGGCACTGAGAAACCAGAGACATTATATTTTTTCTAAAGAGTTTATTTTTTTTTACTAATCATCAAACTTTACTATATTTGAGTAGCCAGGTAAAGTTGAATCAAAGGCATTTAAAATAGGTTGAGATTTTGCAAAATTATAGTTTTATTTTGAAGCACAGAAGTGGAAAGTCTAATAGGATTGTGGATGCCCTGATTAGGAGGAAAAATATATTGTTAGATATGAAAACTAAAGTTTTTGGCTTCAAGGAACTCAAGAGTTTGTATACCAAGGATCCTTATTTTGGTGAGGCATGGAGAGCCTACACAAAACTTGTTACTCTAGAAGGGACTAGATGGTTGGATTTTATAATTCAAGATGAAATGTTATTCAAAGGAATCCAATTGTGCAATCCAAATATTTCTAAAGAGTGATATTGTGATTTTTTCTTCTAGATTATTGTAATGAAAATACCCATGCGGCAATAGAATGTTGTTAATTTTTAATATTGTAATTTTAATTTCATTTAGGATAATATCTAAACCTAGTGTTTTTTTTCTTTCCATTACTTTGTTCTTGAAATTTTCTATTTATTTCCTTGTTGTCTTAAGTATACATGGTTGAATAAGGGGAGTAACCTTCAACAACTAGTATTAAGGCATAATTTACTAAGTGTCTAAATAGATCACCAAACATGAGGCATTTTGCACAAGGACTATGGTTTTTTGTCTAAGAGATATGTACAAAAAATAGCTCCATGAAGGAATCACAGAGGAAGAGTTTTGGGTGTGGTAGAAGAGGGTTTTAGAGCCCTCTAGAGGAAAGTGCAATCACTTCAAGAGGATTTTCATATAGGGAATTATATTAAATCTAAAGAGATGCAAGTGAGGACGAATATGAAGAAAAATGACAGCTTCAAGAAGAACAATAAACAACTAGGGATCCCAATGAAGCTAGGTTTTGGAGGGTCATTTCTAAGATTGAAAAGAGACCAAAGGTTGAAGTTTCTACATTTTTTGGAAATATTAATCTAGAAGAGTTGATTGATTAGGTCAATGATATGGATTACTTTGAGTTTGATGAAATAGAAGATCTTGAAAGGGTCAAATTCATAAAGGCCAAGCTGAAAGGTCATGCTAAAATTTGGTGGAAAGAGGTTTAGTTGGAGAGAAATAGAAGAGGGAGGGAAAAGATAAGAAGGTGTGATCATATGGTGGAAAATTTGAAGAGACAGTTCATTCTTGTTGACTATGAGTTTGATTTTCTCAATAAAATACAATGGTTGAAGCAAGCCGAAAAATCTATCTAGGAGTATACAAAAGAGTTCTATTGAGTCCTTATCAAAACGGGTCATTTTGAAGCTAAAAAGGAGAAGGTTTCCCATTACATAAATAGTTTGAGGTTGAGAATTCAAGAAGATTTGATAATGGTTAGAATTTATACCATTGAGGATGCATATCAATTCTCTTTTCAAGAAGGTAGAAGAAAAACTAAACAAGTTATTTGAGAGAAATAAAAGTGGAAGAGGTCATTATAGAAATCCTAGTGGATGGTCTAATGGAGGTATAAATGAAGAGAAAAATAATAATTATGACTCTAATAAAAGTCAAAATAAGATGGGAAATAACTCCTATCATCCAAGTGATCAAAATAACATAGATTAGAAGGGAAGAGAAAGAGGGCAAGGACCAGGAAGAGGAGGTTTTTGTGGGACATTTTTCCATTATGGAGAAGAAGGATGTAAAGCTTATGAGTGTCCCCAACATCAAGGGGGAAAAATAGAAGGCCATATGCTAATGCACGACTTGCACATGTAGCTGAAGATTCAAGTCAACCCATTCTAAAGATGAAGAAAGAGGAGAGGTCCTTGTAACTAGAAGGCCCTTGTTAAATGTATTTGAAACTAGAATTGAAACAATTGATATATTGTCATTAATGTCAAACCTTAACCAGTGAGACAATTTCTATCTAGTAAAGTACCATATGTTTTGATTGATGAAGAGGATTTGAAAAGGTGATAACAAGAGGACTTGTGTGAATATTATTTGATGTGTTATGTAGTTAAAAGTTTTATATTTTGCAAGTTGATTACTTTTGGATAGTGGACTACAAGTTTTATGTTACTGATATATTCTATATCTAGACTGAGTGGATTTCTGAATAGATCTAAGTTGGTTGAAGTGTTGAAAAGTTGAATTGGTACAACTGGACTTGAGGATAATTGATTCACCCCTCCCCCACCCCGCCTTCTCAGTTATTCTAAAATCATTCTAACAATTGGTATCAGAGCTTGTGGTGCTTGTAAGGAAAAATTTTAAGGTACTTGAAGCTAATGATCAAGATGTACAAAAAGGAGGTATCAAAGCTAAACAAGGAGAACTTCCCTACATGGAAAAGTTTGATGAAGTTACACCTAGCTGGAATTGGTGATTCAACAAAATATTATGTGGAACATGATTATGTACCAGTTGTTGCACCTATGACAACCGAGGAGATGAAGGAAAAGAAAGAACACAATTAGGAAATGTTGGAGATTGCATCAGCCCTAAGTTATCCTAAATTTGAAGACATCAAGGACTGTACTAATGCAAAGAATATGTGGGACACACTGGCATCTATCTATGGTGGGGACACAAATGTGCTAAGAGAGAACTCTGAAAGCTTGAAAGGTAAGTTTGATGAAATGAGAATGTTAGATGGTGAAACTTGTTAGCTATTTTTCTTACATGGGTAAATAACTAGATCATAACCTGATCTCTCCCCTTTGATGCTCTTTTCCTGGCAAGAGAAATGCTACTTGACAAGGATTAAATCCTTCTTCACTTTGGGCTCCATGGACCCAGGCGGGTGTACCTCACTTTTCTACTTATGTGAACAGATATAAACTAATACAAACACTTAATAAGCAGATTTACTAATGGATTAAATAGAATAAATACATCTTGCAACAGGATTCATGACTGAGATGAATCTCTGTTATGGGAAGCCTACCCACATGCTACAAACTATCTTTCAAGCTCATCAACAGAAAGGGAAAGTTGATTGAAAAGATTGATTGGTTACAAGTCTAGTCAAACCAGTGCCTAATCCTGGGCATGGAGTCATGAGATGCACATCAACAGAAAACTTCAAATCTTATACAATTATAAATCAAACAATGCACCTTGCACATCATTCTTTCTTCACCCTATCTGGACATCAGATCCTTATGAAACATCATACTATCAGCAACAATCTTCAAGATATTACACTCTCCTTGAAAGAAACTCAAAAATCATTACACCATTTACCTTGTAAATAGGTACACAGAGATGCCTTACAAATCAGTATACAACAATTTGATAGAGACACAAAGAGACATCAGACAAACATGAAAAAAGATTTTCATTGTATTTCATTGAATTATTCTATAACTATACATTCAATCTAGCAAACTCAAAATCATAACTCTGAAATGAAACTAAAAACTTGTATTCATGGAACTCAAACTTGCAGATCTCTGCTCATGCAAAAAGATTGGAACCCCTACAAAGAGACCAGAAATTAGAATAAGAAGGAGAGGAGAAAACTCAAATTCATCCACAAACTGACACTTGTCTTTCTCTGAACCTCCTGTTGATGAATCATTGCTCTGAACTGAAAATCTGATCTGCATCATCCTCTCTTGAAAGCACCTATCCTCTATTCAAACTGACTATGAATCACTACATGCAACAAATAAGATATTTTAAAAATATCTTCCTGGCCCCCTATTTCATTCAACTAAAAATATCTCAAAATTAGTTAGACCTGCATTGAAATTGATTTCAAAAGTGGAATCCTTGCATCGAGACCTTTCCGACGGTATATGATACTTGATATTTAGACAAAAAATAAAGCCCCCAGGACCATTTTCCATGCACGGGTCTGATCATTTAAATTTTGAATATTTTCAACTATTAGTTCAGACTATATCATCTTTGAATTCCTCTTAAAATCTGCAATATTATAATACTTTCTGATTACTTGTCACATAATTGAGTGCACATACTTGACCTCAGGTTACACACAACTTGGAGAATTGGCAAATGGCATGTACCTCCAAGTCTCTGAATATGTTGGCTAACTATGGTTAAAAGCTTGGAGAACTAGCGAAATGAGCATTCTCCAATTTTCATAATCTTTCTTAAACCATGGTTATCATTTGGAGAATGGGCGACTGAACCCATTCTCCAATTCTCTGAATATTTCATGCAAACTGCCAGGCACTTAGAGAACTAGCGACTGTTCATTCTCCCATTGGCCAGCCCCTCACCGCTAGCATTTAGAGAACTCACGACTGGCGGTTTATAGACCTCTATCTCCAATTCTCCAAATCATTTCTTGACTGCCGTTTTAATCTAGCGAATTAGCGTGCTCATGACACGTGCCGATCTTGTCCAGTCCCTTCCATCTGCACTCTCCTGCAAAATTTTTATTTCGGGACCCGCTGGCATGGAGACTAAGGTGGGTAAGATGGGAAATCATGTGCATAACCTCCGCTACTTCTATTTACCTTTATTGTTTGTTGAGTTGTATTTGAATACCAGAAAATTCTCTTTTGGGGCCAGTGTGGGATAATTCCACTGAGAGTTTTTAAACTTCGCACTCAAAAATTTGTCTTCATTAACCAGCTAGTGCACACAAAGGTGTGGGCCCGCAATCAAGGCTAGCACGTAGCCTTTTTCTTTTGGATTTACTTTTAAGTTGAGCGGGCACATATAAAAATACTACAAACAACCCACACAAGATGAATGTGGGATCATCTTTCCTCTGGTGTGCTGAGCGTTCCTTTGTTAAAGCGTTACAGCTTCTATTTAGTGTGAGCAGCTCCCTTTCAAATGGTGGCTACCATCTCAAATGCTAGCTATCCTCCTCTTCTTTTAACGCTAAGTCTTCCCAAGTTGCAAAAAATGTTAGGTCTTTCATTTGCTTGCGCTGAACATCCTTTCAAATATGAGGTGAGGCTTCCATTTTAGTGACTAGTCTTGTTTCTTACGTTGGGCATTCAGTTCCTTTGCGCTGGTCTTTGTTTACAAATGCAGAGTGTTCCCTTTAACACTGGTCTTTTTTCACACTGCTTGGCTTTTGAATGCTGGTCTTTTTATTACTGAGTCTTCCTTCTTATATCTGGTTGCTTCCTGAATTTAGAAGGCCCTAGCTTCCTTCCGTTGGCAACTTCCTTTCTGACTTCATTTTAATGTGTTGGTCTTTGTTATTTCAAAACGTTGAGCCTTTGATTTTGCACTGGCCATTTTCAAATTCATGCTGGTTTCAATCTTTTGCTGTTTCCTTTGGCTTTGAAATGCGCTGGACATTTTCACATGCGTGTGGCCTCTTTTTATTCAAACACTGGTCTTTCTTTGATTGCGCTTAGTCTCTTTTCTGAATGCAAACGCAGCTTGTTTTTTATACATACTGGTTTCCTTTTCAATTAGATTTATAACAACTTGATTATTATAACATTCAATTCTGCTGCAATCAATTTCTTTTCTTTTGTATTCGTCTACCTCCATCTTGAAGATGTGCTGATTGAAGTGCTGTTGCAACTTCTCATTTACAAAATTGATCATCTATTGCCTTGCGTCACTGTTGCATTTCTTCTTCAAACACAGACTTTCTTTCTTCAAGGGAAGCTTGGTGTTTATCAGTTAGCCTTTGAATCTCTTCTCCTTCTCTAGTTGCAAGATTTTTTTTGCAGCATAAGTAGCTCTTGCTCTTTCCTATTAATGACAACTTCTTGTTTGACAAGAGCCTCCTCACAGGTTGTCAAATCAGCTAATCTCCCTCTCAAGTCGGCTTTCTTGCTATTGCATGAGGCAATCATTTCAAACTATGAGCAATTCACCACTTGTACTTGGCCGGCCAAGTTTACTACAACCCTAATAAAATCTGTAAGCCATTTGTGGTGATTGATGAAGAACATTACAATACTGGGTCACAATGGCGTTCCCAGTCACTTGTGCAGGGTGCAACACAACAGAAACAACTTGTTGGGCTTCCAAATGAGTTTCCTCCATGCCATGATAAGAATGAGCCTCTTTATGACGCTGGCTGGCTTTTGAATGCTAGTCTTTTCATTGCTGAATCTTCCTTTTTTTGCAAATGGCGGCCTCCATTTCAATCATCAACTTCATGGCTTCAATTATGCAAAGCAGTTGACCTTTCTGAACTTGATCTCCAACCTTTACAAATGGTGGCTTGCTAGGTACAGGACTCCAGTAAAAGGTTCCTGCCATAGGAATTTTCAAAGGTGGATATACCATCACTATGTGCTAAATTAATGAATGCGAAACATGTTCTGCATCTTGGCCACCGCTAGACAAACTGTTATAAGGATATGAGTCCTTTCAGATTAGCGACATTGTGCAATGTCTGTCCCAAATAAGTAATCCTTGTGCATATGTGGATGATAGTCTTGAATCTCTTTATAAATAAGACCTCGTATATCCTCCTTTGACATTCGTCGCTTCTCAAATTTAAAATCCAACTTTATAATGTGCTATGCCGGAGGTTCACGCTCATTTTTGAGACATAACATGGAGGAATCAAGGCATGAAGTCGGGTCCAGAAGTGGGCCCGGCTAAAAAAAAATTTCGTTCTCAGACAACTTTTTGCCCAGAACACGCCCAAGCACTTCAGGAAGAAATTTCACGAATTGGGTAGTGAATGAAAAGCCAAAAACACCATTTGGATCACTTGATAAATCTTGCCTGAAAACAGCAAACTAGCCCAATTGACTGACTTGGAAAACACACTGAAACACATCATCAGGGTCCGCTACCTAGGACATGTGAAGTTTGTACCTTCATCTCATACTCTACAAATTTATAGAATTTTCCGCCACCTGGAAGCAGGAAATTTTAATCATCCAAAACGATTAAAAAATTAGGATAAAAACATTGTCAAGTCACCAAAACCTACATTTCAAACCTCGTTAGCATAAAAACATACTGACACTTGGGAGGCTGAAACTTTGGTGGATGGAAGACACAGGTAAACTGAGTATGATGCCACTGACAGGACTGGAATTTGATTAGCGAGCCACAAATGGCGACCATTTGGAAATGACAACTTGCAAGAACACAAACTGGCAAACTAGAAAATAATCATTTTTGCTTATGGAATCAGTCTAGAAAAGTGTGCAGATGGATTGATCACAACTTGAAATTTCAGCCAGATGAAGTATTTTGACCATAGAATACACTGGAACTAAAATCACCTCGATTCGACATCTGGGCCAAAATTTATTCACTCACAAAGTAGCTACTTGAAAATCTAGGAATCACAATTAGCTGAACATTGATTTTTTAAAACATAGCTAATGGATTTGCAAAAGCGTGAAATTTAGGACATTTATACACTTTCATGCACACAAAACAATGCAATGAATGGATTGGCATGAAACATCACTAGCCACAAATGGCAAGCCCTCAAAGTGGTGTACCCAGAAAAAGATGACAAACGTGACAGCACAGAAAAGATTCTGGGAAATGAAATGACATTGGTTGATTGACTTAACGGACACCTAGAGACTTGAAATTTTGGACATAGCTACAACTCCAGGGGTACATTACAAATCCACGATTACTTTTTCAAGTTCAATCATGAGGTAAAAGTTATAACTTCTTGAACAGGGCTCTTGGGAAATGTTGCACAAGTGCAGTTTCCAAAACTGTGAAACTGCCTCCAGAAAAGGAAATCAAAAACCTATCAAAACATGTCGTAAAGACCTGAAACTTGAAACATAGGTTATCTGTAGTACAATAAACAAGTTCCCACTTCCAGATTCCCATGAAATTCAACAGGGTACAAGATATTCAAATTCAAAGTGACCCTCCCCAATGAAATTGACACTCAGCAATTTCTGCAAATTGAGAGCACCTAGAAATCAACTGTCAGAAACCCATTTTAGGGTACAATCTAAAATAACTCAGAGGGGTATTAGAAAAGTGAGAGACACATCACCTTCATGAAGTGACCTCCGGACCACCCATTGGAAACATGCATTTTGGGACAAATGGAGCACTATTTTAAGCAATTTACGGTGTACCTCAAAACTGCATTTTGAGGTACAACAAAACTATTGTTCAATATTGTGCCAGAGTTAAAGAGGTAGTAAATGCTATTAGAGGAGCTAATGGAAACATTGATGATGAAACTATTATTAGCAAAGTTTTGAGAACCCTACTTCCTATTTATGCTATTAGAGTTTCTGTAATACAAGAACTAAGATGTGTTCCTGGTAACAACTTACCTTTGGAAGGTCTTGTTGGTAGGCTTATTACTTTTGAGTTCTCAAATTTTGATAATTTTACTACTCACAATATTGAGTCTACATTCAAGTCTCAAATGGTTCTTCATAAGTATAAGAAAGGAAAAGAAAGATGTGTGAGTAGTAATAGTGACACTTCTGATGATGATCTTGATGATCTTGAGTCACTTATGGCTAGAAGGCTACCAAGAGGAAAAGGAAAATTTATAGGTAAACTTCCTATAATCCATTTTTCATGTAATAAAGCTAGTCATATTGCAGCAAGATGCCCTGACAGGAATGACAAGAATGAAAGAAGGGAAAGCAAGTATAAAGACAAAAGGAATGACAAAGATCACAGAAGGTATAAGGACTACAAGGATAAAGATAAGAAATCTTGTTATATTAATGATGAAGAAACAAACACTGATTCTAGTGAGTCTGATGATTGTGATGTAGAAGTTATTTTTGTTGCTATGAAAGATGATTCTGATGAAGATGAGAAAACTGCACTTATTTCATATATGATTAAAGGTTATAGATGGATAATTGATAGTGCTTTCTCACATCACATGACTGGTGATAAAAGTAAGTTTGAAACCCTAAATCATTACAAAGGTAGTAGTGTTAAGTTTGGTAATGATGCACCATGTCTTGTGAAGGGAAAAGGATCAATAAGATTGACTGACAATATCAAATGTGACAATGCTTATTGGGTTGAAGGTATTAACTATAATTTGTTGACTATTACACAATTGAATGGTACTAGTTACGTAGTTGAGTTTCATCATAAAAAAACTAAAATATTTGATGCCACTGGTGAACTAATTGGAAGTGGAGAACAAGCAAGAGGTAATTTGTTCTATCTAGACCTATCTGAAGAAACATGTTTTTTTTCACAATTTGATGATGTATGGTTATGGCATAAGAGGTTGTATCATGTGAACTTTCCCAATCTGGTAAACATTAGTAAAATGAAAAAAGTTAGAGGATTACCAAGATTGAAGAAACCTAATAATGTGATGTTTAATGAAATGTCAATTGGGAAAATGACAAAGTCTAGTTTCAAGAGCAAGACATATACTTCTAATGATATTTTGGAATTGGTTTATATTAACCTTTGTGGGCCTATTGGTGTGCAAAGTTACTATGGTGATAAATATTTCATTATGTTTATTGATGACTACTCTAGAATGATGACTATGATGTTTTTTAAAGAAAAATATGATGCCTTTCAGTTGTTTAAGTGGTATTTGGAAAAAGTTGAGAGAAAAAAAGGTAAAAGCTTGAAATGTCTGAGATCTGAAAGAGTAGGAGAGTTCATATCAAATGAGTTCAACATATTATTCAATGATAGAGGAATAAAGAGACAAATGTCTGCACCAAGGACACCTCCATAGAATGGTATAGCATAGAGAAGAAATAGATCAATCATGGATTGTGCTAGAACACTGATGATTGAGAAGAATGTTGCACAAAAGTACTGGAGAGAAGCTATAAGCACAACTGTTTATACCTTAAACCGAGTACAAATCAAGAAAGGTACAAATGCTACACCTTTTGAATAATGGTATGGTTATGCACCTAATGTGAAATACTTTAAATTTTTTGGAAGCAAATGCTATATACTGAAGGACAATAGGAATGGAAAACTTGATGCTATTGGACACTAAGAGAAAAGCTTACAAGTGTTTGAATTCTAACACTAACAAAGTTGTGTAAAGTGCAAATGTTAGAGTTGGTGAATATGCAAAAAAAGAATGAAATTGTATGTAAGTAGGAACCTGGAGATTATAGATCTTTTATATACATGGAAAAAGGAGAGACTAGTAATGTACGTAAACCAGAAAATAAGTCTGTCAAGTTACAACAAGAAAATGTCAAGCATCAAGAGGATGCTATTGAGAAATCAAAAGAGGAAGAAGAAATACAAGATGAACCTAAAGATCAAGAGAAAGAAGAAAGGAGACCTGAGCCTACATTAGAACAGTAAGGGAGAAGACATCATAAGCTAGATCAAATCATTGGATCTAAAGAATCTAGAGTCATGACAAGAAGTAAGTTGAAAGATCAAACATGCTTGTTATGTGAGTTTGAGCCTAAGAAAGTGAAAGATGCTTTGGAAAATGAAGATTGGATCCAAGCCATGAATGAAGAGATTGAGAAGATAGAAAAGAAAAAAACCTGGACGCTAGTGTCGAGACCAGAGGACAAGAATGTTATTGGAACAAAGTGGGTGTTCAGAAATAAGCTGAATGAACATGGAGAAGTCACAAGGAACAAAGCTACATCGGTATGCAAGGGATATGCATAGGAAGAAGACATTGACTATGGAGAGACATTTGCCCCAGTTTCTATATTGGAAGGAGTGAGAACTCTACTTGCATATGCAGCTTACAAAGGATTCAAAGTGTATCAAATGGATGTCAAATCTGCATTTCTGAATGGAATACTAGAAGAAGAAGTATACATTGAACAACCAAAGTGATTTTTTGATCCAAGAAAGAAGAACATGGTTTGAAACTACACAAGGGACTGTATGGATAAAACCAATCCCCTAGAGCATGGTATGAGATATTTCATAATTTCTTGATCAAGATTGGATTTGCAAGAACTAATGACAATAAAAATCTATACTTGAAGACTGAAAAAGGTAAAGGGATATTATTAGCTGAAATATTTGTTGATGATATCATATTTGGAGGACAAGATGCACTATGCCAAACATTTTCAAATGAGATGCAAACTAAATTTGAGATGTCTATGTTTTGAGAGATAAAATTCTTTGTTGGTTTGCAATTTTATCAGATGAAGAAAGGTATCTATATTACACAATCTAAGTATGTCAAGGAGATACCTAAATTTTTTTGCATGGAGGACTATAGACCAGTAAGTACACCTATGGCTACTGGATAGAAACTATCAAAGAATGATGATACACCTGAAGTGAATTATCAAACCTTGTACATGTCTATGATTGGAAAGCTACAATATGTTGTTCACAACAGATAATATATTACCTTAGTAGTTGGGATTGTTGTAAGATTTTATACCAATCCTAAGGAGAATCACGTGATTGTAGTAAAAAGGATACTGAGATATCTAAAAGGAATAGAGGATTATGGACTATATTACAAGAAGAATGAGAAGTTTGAACTAAAATTTTATACTGATGCAGATTGGACAAGAAATGTGGATGATAGAAAGACTACAAGTGGTGGTGCATTCTTTCTAGGAAAGAGATTAGTCTCTTGAACAAGCAAGAAATAAAATTGCTTTTCCCAATCTATAGCAGAAGATGAATTTGTAGCAGCAATAGTTCATGGTTCAAACCTAGTGTGGCTAAAGAAATCGTTGAAAGGTATGAAGGAAGAAATTGATGAGCCAGATTTTATTTTTTGTGATAACACAAGTGCTATCAATATATCAAATAATTCTATGATGCACACTAAGACTAAGCACATTTCTATCAAGTATCATTACTTGAGAGAGTTGGTTCAAGACAAAGAAGTGGGATTGCAATATGTGAATACAAAGGAACAATTGACTTGATTGGAAAGGTAATGTATTGTTTAACTATAATACTAAGTGAAGAAGACTGTTGACTTGAAGCTTATAAGAAATGAGGAAAGGAAGTCTGGAAGCATAGGCTTAACCAAGCAAAAGAGAGTAAATTCAGTGTAAGCCGAGTGATGCTAGTGTCAATCGAGCACTAGTATAAGCCAAGAAAATTTTAGTGTTGACCAAGCATCAGTAATTACCGAGTATTAGAGAATTAATTGAGTGAAGACAAATAATTGTTGACAAGAATAGTTTTAGTGATGACCGAGCTATCTAGTGATGACCAAGCAGAAGAACATAGTATTGGCTGAGAGTTAGTAATTTATAGTTTGTG
Organism: Chamaecyparis obtusa; assembly: GCA_027943335.1. Lineage (NCBI taxonomy): Eukaryota > Viridiplantae > Streptophyta > Pinopsida > Cupressales > Cupressaceae > Chamaecyparis > Chamaecyparis obtusa. Next base: position 2,362,555 of record BSBK01000559.1, read on the forward strand.
AAGGAATTGAGATTCCCAGCTGACATAGTTGAATTCTTGGGATATGAAAAATGTGTTGAAAATAAAGATGTATGACATGGAGCATTTAATGCATGGTAAATATTTTTCTTATGGATTCAAGCAGAATTTTTTAGAAGTATCTAGAAGGATGAGGAGAACAAAATGTTGGAAGGATTCGATGAATATGACCTAAACTTAAGATCTATGGAAGAGATTAAGCAGAAAAGGATTAAGGTACCTAATCAAGGAGGTATAAGGATGACCTAATTTTAGGTTATGTAGTATGAGAGGTTGATGTTATTGACTGGTGAACTTAAGCAGAAGGCTGAGAAGAGCTGAACAAAGTTGAGGTGATTGCTTGAAGGGATTTATGAGAAGATTAAAGATGGAGATGATAATGAAGGCCAGTTAGTAAATCATCATATGAGCTTATTGGATCTATATTTGCAAAGTGAGTTGTATATTTTAGATCTGAACCTACTGTTACTTTCTAACCATTGTATCAGTCAAAATCCTTTAATCAAGGTTGACCTAATAGTCATTTTGTAAACCCTTTAATCAAGGTGACATTCTAATGTGATGTTCTCAAGTCCTCTATCAAGCCACTCATAACATGGTGATTAAATCCTTTAATAGGGTCACACCTAGTAGTGTGTATTGTAACCTTTAACAGGGTTGGCTTCTCACAAAGCTCACTTCAGAAGAGTGACCCTATTGGTGGTTTTTCCCATATTGGGTTTCCACGTTAAATCCTCGTGTCATACTTATGTGAATGTTATTTCATGTTTTATGTAGTTAAAAGTTTTATATTCTGCAAGTTGATTAGTTTTGGATAGTGGACTTCAAGTTTTATGTTACAGATATATTCTATAGAGACAGAGTGGATTGTTGAATAGGTCTAAGCTGGTTAAAGTGTTGAAAAGTTGAATCAATACCTTGTTTCAGATGAAAAGCTTGATAAATTAAAGTTAGAGAGAAGGAAGCGTCTGAATCCCTAATAGATTTCTTGGTTACAGAAGGATAAAAAGGCTTTGGTCAATGAACAATGTTTTGTAAAGCTCAAAATTGGAAACTATCATGATGATATGTTGTGTGATATTGTACCTATGGATGTTTTTCATCTATTGTTAGGGAGACCTTGAGAATTTGATTTTCATGTAGTAGATGATGGATATGTGAATACCTATTCTTTGACAAAGGATGGAGTCTAACACAAGTTGAATCCATTGAAGTAAATAGAGGAAAAGGTATGTAGTGATGGAAGAATATGTTTAGTTGATGGAAGGAAGTTTATAGAAGGAATGAAGCTTGACCATATGTTTTTTTTTAATTCCAAGAGTTGATAAAGAGGAAGTAGGATATGTACCTCTGGAAGTTGTATATTTTTTGGATAATATTCAAGATATTGTATGTGATCATGTACATGATGGATCATCATCAATAAGAAAGATTAGTCATTAAGTGGATTTGATTCTTGTAGCCAGTTTTCTAAATAAGAAAACCCATAGAATGACTCCAACATATTGTGAAGAGTTGAAGAGACAAGTGCAAGAGTTGTTGCAAAAGGGGTTGATTCAAGAGAGTTTGAGTCCATGTGTTGTACTAGAAGTACTAGCACAAAATAAAAATTTGGAATGGATGATGTGTATCGATTAGCTGGATACCAATAATATTACTATCAAGTATAGGTTTCCCTTGCCAAGGATTGATGACATTATGGATTTCTTGAGTGGAGCTAAGTACTTCATAAGGATATATATGAAGATTAGATATCACTGAATCTAGATTAGACAAGGAGATGAATGGAAGACAACCTTAAAGACAAAGGAGGGATTGTATGAGTGATTTATCATGTCTTTTGGGATAACTAATGCACTGAGCACATTCATGTGGCTCATGAATGAGGTATTAAAATAATTTTTTAGTAAGTTTGTTATTATTTACTTGGATGCTTTTTTAATCTTCAGTAAGACATTGGAGGAGCATATCATTCATATATATAAGGTCTTTGAGAAGTTAAGGAAAGAATTTTTTTTGATTAACTGGAAGAAGTGCAATTTGGTTAAGAAGGAGTTAGTATACTTTGGATTATTGTCTAAGTAGATGGTCTTAAAATGGACCTAGAGAAAGTGAAGGATATCCTTGAATGGCCTACTCCAAGGAGATGGAACAATGTTTGAATCATGCTCAAATAGAAAGTGACATATTGATGTTAAGGAATACTTGTCTAATGGGGTCTCCTTTTCTTTTTTTAGTTTTTGAAATTCTGAGTGCAAAGCTTTATAGTTTTCAATGACGAGGAAGAGAGATGGATCATCCATGTCTTTGAGATAGTTTTGGGTATTCAGTTTGTGCGATTTTGACCAAGGGGCCATGTTTGATTTGGTGTTTTCAATTGGTGGTTGGTTGATTTGGACAATTTGACTTGGTGGAAAACATTTTTCTTTTATTTTAAAATATTATTTTGAGTTCATTTTGTGTTTTTGGTGTTTTATGATTTTATTTTATTTTTTGGATTTTTGAATTTAAAATATACAAAGAACACAATGAAATCATGCAAAAGGTAAAATTCCTGAGGCTCAATGTGATTGATGTGTCCCCCTTTTTATTTTAAGTGGGGAAGGTTTTAAACATTCAAGCACATCAAACACACCAACAACATATTCAAGTTTCAACTAGGATGTACAATTTCAACTAAGGGATGTCCTTGATATACAAAAGGTACGTGAGGCCTAAATCTATAGATGAAAGAGAATACTACCAAATAGCAAGGAGGAAATGGTAACCCAATCTCCACCTTCACTTCCCAAAGGTATAGATTTATTTGGGGCTTACCCAAGATTGACAATATTTCAACTTCCAAGAGGCTTGTGTTTAGATTCAATCCCCACTATTTATAATCTACTATAATATGGGAGTTGAGGTCATCCCTAGAGTGATCACTTCTCTAGGCAGGCCCCCTAGATGAATACTTGTCTAATGAGGTCTCCTTTTCTTTTTTTAATTTTTGAAATTCTGAGTGCAAAGCTTTAAAGTTTTCAATGGGGAGGAAGAGAGGTGGTTCATCCATGTCTTTGAGATAGTTTTGGGTATTCATTTTGTGTGATTTTGACCAAGGGGCCATGTTTGATTTGTTGTTTTCTGTTGGTGGTTGGTTGATTTGGACAATTTGACTTGGCAGAAAATAGTTTTCTTTTATTTTAAACTTTTTTTTTAGCATTTTATGATTTTATTTTATTTTTTGCATTTTTTAATTAAAAATATACAAAACACACAATGAAATCATGCAAAATGTAAAATTCCTAAGGCTCAATTTGATTGATGTGTCCCCCTTTTTGTTTCAAGTGAGGAAGGTTTTAAACATTCAAGCACATCAAACATACCAACAACCTATTCAAGTTTCAACTAGGATGTACAATTTCAACTAAGGGATGTCCTTGATATACACAAGGTACATGAGGCCCACATCTGTAGATGAAAGAGAATACTACCAAATAGGTAGGAGGAAATGGTAACCCAATCTCCACCTTCACTTCCCAAAGGTATAAATTTCTTTGGGGCTTAGCCAAGATTGACAATATTTCTACTTCCAAGAGGCCTATCTTTAGATTCAAGCCCCACTATTTATACTCTACTGGAACATGAGAGTTGAGGTCATTCCCTAGGGTGATCACTTCTCTAGGCAAGCCCCCTAAAAATAAAAAGGTAAGATCCCTTATTTATGTTCCCTTCAAACTCATTAACAAGGATGCAAGAAGAAAACATAAATAATAAAATCTTGGGGATTAAATGACAAAGGAGTTCATTTTAAGTACCAAAACCAAATGTGAATGATTAATTTTAAGCCCTTTTTTTCAATGTTGGGAAGACACACCAAACAAGTTGACAAAAAGAAAGAAATGATTTGATGATGAAAAAGAAGACAATGATCAATTTTTACAATGCAAATATGGAGGTTTGAAATTTGTGCACCTTGATTTCACGCTTTCCATTTTTTTAATTTTTTTCTCCTTTGATCCACTATGATGAGCTCCAAGTTGCCTTCTTAAACTCCAATCAAGTGTGTAAATTCATGAATAAATATGATGATTCAAAGAAAATAAATTGAATTAGTTGATTCAACATGAAAGGACAACTCATAATTGACTTATTTTATCTTGCATTGAACTATGTGCAAATAAAGTGCAAGCTAATCATAAAAAAAAAAAATTTTGTTTTTTTTGCTCTTGACCTAGTCAACAAGATGGGATTTGTTTGCTATGATTTAGGCCCCAAAAATAAAAATGCGAAGAAGAGACCCATGCTGAAAATAAGAGAGTTTTCCAAAAATGCAAAAATTTTAGAAATATCCCTTATTTTGTGTTGTAGAGAGCCATTTTACCAAAATAGACTAGTTTTCATAAATTGAGTATTTGAGCCATGTTCTTGCATCTAAATTAAAACCACAAAGAAGTGGCCCCCTGTAGAATTCTCAAACCTTCCAAAACTATAAATATTTCTCAAAAAATTTGTTGATTTGCGACCAAAAATGAATTTTAATGAAAAATCAACAAAACATTATAACTCATAGAAAAATGATTAAAAAAAATGATTTGTAGACTGAGACACCTCTAATCTATACCCGACCTACAAAAAAAAATTCAAATGAAAAGACCAAGCCTTTTGGAAGATATGACCAAATCTTTCAAAAATCTAGAGTTTTTGCCTTCAACTCAGCTTGTGCAATGGTTAGCCTTAAAAACAAAAGTGACTATCCAAAATGCATGGGTTAGCCCCACGGTGGGAACCAAAAAATGTAATCCAAAAATTTTGGTCACTTCTATAAACCCATATATCCAAGAGATCTAATGAATTTGGAGTCTTAGAAGGTGGCTTATAGCTTCCTATCCATAGTGTAAAAGAATCATGTAGATTAAGATGGTGTCTCTCAAATGAACCCAATAAGCAAGATCCCTGCAAGGTACACTATAGAATGGAAGATTCAAATAGATATCAAGCAAAGAGAGTGAAAGTATATAAGATCTCCATGATGAATGGAAATGCAAAGTAATCTAAGATAAGATGCAAGAGATGTAAGATTACTTTCTAAGATGAAATGCAAGAGTGCAAGGAAAGTGAATCTAAGATAAAAATATGAAAGATTACTATCCATGCAAGAAAGTAAATAGAAGAGCTAAGCTAAATGATAATGCAAGATATCAACTAGTGCTCAAGAAATCAAATGAAAAAGTAACAACATCACCTTGGCGCAAATCAAGATATTCTACCATGGATGCAAGGTGCAAGATGAGGGATCCTATATGAAAGATTCCAAGATGCAAGATTCCAAAATACAAGATAAGATAAGATGTAAGGATGAGCCAAGATGCAAGAAGATGAGAGAATGATGATAGAATCTCCCTTTTAAAAAAGAATGGAAATGAGTAGACGGTCAAGATTAAGAGGCAAAGAATGAGCAAGGGTGGAGATTAAGTCTTGGTTGATCCATGTGCTCATGTCTTTAAGAGGCAAAAGCAAAGGCTAAGATTAAGAGGCAAAACAATGAGTGGTTGAGATAAAGAGGCAAAAGCCTTCTTTAAAAGTCAAAAGATTCCATCTCATTGGAAAGTGCACATTAAGTGGAGGGATTTTGTTTTTGTTTTTATTTTTTATTATTATTTTTTTAAATTTCAGAAAAGTGATTTTCATGTGCACTTAGGAGAAATGGATCTTTTATTATTTAATTATAAGGGAGCATGTTCTTTTAATTAAATAAACTTAGAATAAAGTGGTCAAACTTTAGGATATAATCAAATAAATGATTATGTGACGATTTGATCAAAGATAAATGATTAATTATGAAAAATTGATTTAATGCATAACAATGGTCTAGTATTTTAATTTTAATTTTTAGAAAGGGGGCTTATAGTTTACTAGACCAAAATTGTGTGATTACACTTACTAATGCATTTTTTTATATTATTATTATTATTTGTAATAATTAATTGGCAAACTTTAATATTAATTATTTAACCAGCAGCCACACACACACCCACACACATATATATAGTGATCATCATTGATGCATGTTATTGTAATAATAATAATTTACAAGTATAAAATTAAGTGCTTAGTTTTATCATTTTCTAATATCATAATTAAAAAAAAGTTATTTTACATTAATTTTTATCAAAATAGATATTAACACCATCTCTCTCATAATTAAGCAATGACTAAGGAGTATGCTAGATAAATGTTCATTTGATAACTAAACACAATTCACCTAAGTTATGTAATACCAAGGTAATAATTAATAATAATACTATCACTTCTTTTAACATATAAAGCATCAATTAATTCCACTAAATAACACAATGATAGAGATGGTGCACCAAAACTTGACTAACCCCAAAAGACACCATGATCAAATTAAAAGATGAACACGACCTATAATACAGTCAAAAGATGGGTATTACAGGTGATCCTGACTTATTCCATTGGATTCAAAGCATGTACTGTGATGTATTTGAGGTTTGGTTAAGTGTTAGGTTGATCTGCAACATATGCTTGGAGTTGACTTATTCTAGGTCACACACTTCATTTGGTAGGTCCTATCTGAGCGAGCCCAATTGATGTTATGAGATGCTGTGAAAATTTAATAAGGACTTGAATAATTTTTGGAGGTGTGTATTGGTGTGAAGTTTGTAATGTGAAAAATTGATTAGAAATCAGATGATGAAGTTTGAAGAGTTAGTATAATAAAAGAATAGAGTTTCAAAGAGGACTGTACTATCAACATTAGGCAGATATTTGTGCTATAGCAGTTAATATCATGTTTTTCATTATAATCAAATTGCATCTCTCTAAAGAAGTGATCTTTAGTTTTAAAGTCTATTTTAAATTTCCTTAAGATAGGGAGTCTTGGTTTCAAGTCCAATAGTGATCCCTTGTATAACTTGTTTCATATACCCTGAGTTCATCTACATTGTGGTTTTTCCCTTCTTGGTTTGATTCACCCCTCTTCCCCCCCTCTCAACATCTAGGTGTGCTCAACAACAGTTTCATCTCTTATGGTTAATTTACAAATAACATTTGGAAATTATTTATTACAAGGATTTATAAGGTTGATGTTAATTAAATCCTAACAGATTCAAGATGGTATTCTCACTTTGGATTACATACCTATAGAGGAGGAGGTTGTAGGTCCATCTTCATGAAAACTTTGGCATCCCCATATTACCTTTAATTTTGGTTGACGCTTGGGGTGAAGGAAGTTTCCCTTAGGGGATATTCAAGAGGTCTTTATTCCTTTAGTAATTAATGTCTTTTCATGCAATTCATCTCTTTTTTGGAGAGGGCTCTTTTCCAATGTGGGTTTTCTCCCTTTCTTTAGTTATGAGATATTTCCCTTTTTTGTACATGAGTACCTCATTGGACCTTTAGTTGCCAGGACCCATCCTTTACATTTCATGCATTTCTACTAAATAGGTTTTTTGCTTCTCACTAAGCTTCATTTAGTTGGTGTGCTAGCACATTCCATTTTATGAGGCATATTTTTTTTACATTAAACTCATTTAGTTTCTCTCTAATTGTTAGTTCATTGAGCTATTTTTTGTTTCCTAATTTTAGATCTTAGGTTTTTGTTTCTTTTTATAAAGCAAGTCTTTACATGAATCATTTTAATCAGTTTATAATATTTTTATTTTGATGAATAAATAAACTATTTCCTATTAATCCTTTTATGGAAAGTGTTACCATTTTCCGTTTGATCTTGCAAGAGCTTGTGATGCAAACTCTAATATTATATTGACATTTTGCTTAATATTTATGTAGTACAAGTAGATTATTTCTATTAATCTCTAACTACTACTGAATTGTTAAAAACATAGATGAATATAATTCACTTAATAGATCTTGTAATTTAGAAGATCAAAAGATTGAATGTCTTCTCTAAGAACATCAAGAATAAAAATCACTTTTCATTTTAAAATGCTTATTTTTGAACTCTTGATCCTTGAAATGATGTTTTAGTTCAATTCACTTATATTATTTCTTACAAAATGGGAAACATTTTCCAATTAAGGATTGAAAATGTCATCAATTGGGCTTATTACCAATCCCATTAGTTGTATTATTTGACTCTTTAATCACTTTGTTTATGTAGAACCCTTGAATTGGAATTTTTTTTAGCAAATTCTCTGACTTTAAACTTGTACATGGTGAAACTACCCTTACCACCAATAAACCCTAATAATTAAGGATGGTTTTAAAATTGTAATGAATTTCATAATTGAATACAATGTATACATCTACTATAATAAGTCTATTGTGTATCATGAAATTCCTTGATTGTTGTAGTGTATAATGTTTTGCATGTGCATATAATGAAAACATTTATTTGTCAAAATATTAACCTTTGTGGAAATAAGCCTTTCACCATATAAATTACTCAAAATTATTTTAAAAACATTGTTAATAAAAGGCAAAAGTGTACATATATCTAACTTAAATCTAAGATGGTGATTCTTGCCTTCTAATATATAATCAAATTTAAATCAGTTGTACTACAAATCTTCAATATGAGTAACATATTTTTTTGACATATAAAAGGAATAAAGATTAGACAACAAAATGTTGTTGAACTCCAACTGATTTGAATAAATTGTATGACTTGAAGATTTGTGATTAGAGATCACTGAGTTGCTGATTAGATATGTAAGATGATTAAATTAGTAATATGTTGTCATTGCTATCAACTAGTTTTGACAGTACTTATCTTGTAAGTTACAATAACCAAACATCTATAGAAAAGAGAAAAAGAGATGAAGAACAGATATATTTACATGAGGAAGATGAATATAACAGATGAGGATAAGGAATACATTGGGTAACTTATTGATGAGTCTATGAGCTTATGTTATTGACTTGATTATGTTGCATTCACCTGTGATGAAGAAAAGAGCAAAAATACACAAAGTAGTGTGGTCGGTTAAAGAAGCATTTCAGTATACACCAAGCAGTGTTGTGTATACTGAGTGATAGTTCTAACTGAGTTTGTTTGTACTGATGCATTTCTTTGTTAACCAAGCATGAAGAAAGGAATAAAATGATCAGTTTAGCCGATAAGGATTGATGAGCTGGAAAGCACCTCCATATCAGCGTTAAAGATAAAGTTTGTTATGAAGATCTACGGCTAACAAAATTTGAAGGAGATCTAAGGGATGGAAATAAAATGTGTTACTAACACATCAGCCGAGGAAGGTTTAAGTGATAAAATCAATGAAGGAGAACAAGTGGCAAAATCTGATGGATGAAATTAAAATGGTTTACTTGTGTATTTAAGAGACATTGATTTCATTGTTGATGTATGCTAGAAAGAAGAATACTATAGAGATATCACATAAACAAAGCTTCATGCATGCCTGATCAGACTAGTTAAGGAGAACTGAACTGCAAATATTTTCAATTGTCAGAAAGCTATAATCAAGAGATAGTAAGTTACCAAATATTGTTGAAACAGAATTGATATATTGATTAGAGGATTTGAATGAGCATAATATAGATCTAAACATCTGCAATAGGATTTGTATTGTAATTAGATCACTTGTTGTTACATTTTAACCATTGTAAATAGATAAATCTCTTAACCGAGTGGACTAGGAAAGTCTTGTATGTCATTCCTAGAATGTACATTGTTATCCTATCAACCCCATAGTAAATGATAGTTGGATGATAATGGTTGGTCTTAAATCCTCTAACAAGGTCACACCTTATAGTGTGTTTTGTAACCTTTAATAGGGTTGAGTCTTCACCGACCTCACTTCAAAAGAGTGAACAAAATTTTGGGTTGTTAGTCCCAGGTGGTTTTTCCCTTTATAGGGTTTCCATGTTAAATATTTTGTGCTATTTGTTGACTGTGATGATTGTTGGTTATCATACTTTACATGTTGCATATTTGATTTGATTGGTGAATATACTAAGTTATTAACTAGTAATCAGTAAAAGCACAGATTGATTATTATTTTATGTTACCAAGCTGCAGAAGTTTAAGTAAATTGTTTTTGGATATACATTTTGTATTTGGGACTATGGATAACTTATTCACCCCCCTCTCAATTATTCTAACAATTGGTATTAGAGCAGCCAAGTTGCTTGGAACAGAGTTTTAGGGACTTTAGCACAAAGATCAAAAAATGTATAAGAGGGAAGTGTCAAAGCTAAACAAGGATAACTTCACAATATGGAAAAGTCGAATGAAGCTGCATATATCTGGAATTAGGAATTATGCCCTCACTTTAATGGAGAATGACTACCTTTCATTACCCACTAGTCCCTTGACCCTTGATCAACTAAGAGATAGGCATGAACATAATATTACTATGATGGAGATTGATGCTACCTTGATAGATGCCAAATTTGAAGATATCAAGGATTGTACTACTACTAAGAAAATGTGGGATAAACTTACTCAAGTTTATAGTGGTGATGCTAATGTGAAAAGAGCTAGAGCTGAAATTTTAAGAGGACGATTCGATGATATGAAGATGAAAGAAGGTGAAAACATGGTACAGTATACAAATAGAATAAAGGAAGTTGTTAATTCAGTAAGAGGATCTAATGGTGTTATTGAAGAAGACATAGTGATAAGAAAAATTCTTAGAACCTTATTATCGGTTTATGCAATCAGAATATCTACAATCCATGAAATGAGATCTGCACCGGGTAATACTCTCACTCTTGACAATCTGATTAGTAAGATAACTACATTTAAGCTTAATAACTATGATAATAGTGTTGTACTAACTATTGAATCTGCTTTCATGACTTCTCTGAAGATTGGTAAGTCTAGTGGTAGACATGATGATAATGATAGCAATACTGATAATGAGGTTGATGAACTTGAATCTCTTATGGCTAGAAGATTACCTAAAGGTAAAGGTAGATATACAAGTAAATTACCTTTATCATGTTTTAACTACAAAGAAGTTGGTCATATTGCTGCTAGATGTCCAAACAGGAAGGAAGATGACACAAACAAAGATTGATTTGGTGAAAGAAGCTATGAGAGAAGAAACAACAAAAGTTACCGACACTACAATAGAGATAGCTGAGACAACAATGATAAAGGTAAAAAGGTATGTTACATTGCTGATGAGAATGATTTTGACATTGATTCTGATGATGATTGTGAAGTAGTATTTGTTGTGATTAAGGATGATTCAGAGGAAGAAGAAAGGTATGTAGAAACAAAACTAATTTCTAAAGTTAATAAAAATGATACATGGATCATATATAGTGGTTGTACACATCACATGACTGGTGATAAAGAAAATTTTTATCATCTTGAGCAATACAATGGAAGATCTATAAAAATGGGTAATGATACACCTTGTATGGTTAGAGGAAAGGGATCCTTACTAATAAATGATATAGTCCAATGTGATAATGCTTAGTGTGGCACAGCTAAACAAATCTATTCACCAAGCTGATTTTGAGAGAAAGAAGGTAAAGATTTATGATGATGGTGGAAAACTTATTGGAATAGGAGCATAGCCAAAAGGTAACCTAGTTTATCTTGACAATAGTGAGTCTTCTTATTTAATGATGAAAAATGAGAATGCATGGTTGTGGCATAAAAATTTATGTCATGTGAATTTTGATAACATGATTAAGATCAGTAAAAATAAGAAGGTTAGAGGTCTACCTAACTTAACAAAGCTTGATCATGTTATGTGTCATGAATGTCAGAAAGGTAAAATGACAAAATCTAGTTTCAAAAGAAAAGATTATTCAACAAAAAAAATACTTGAGTTAGTTCACACTGATCTATGTGGTCCCATGAGAACTTAGAGTTACTATGGAGATATATATTTCATTCTTTTTGTTGATGATTACACTAGATTAATGACTGTCATGTTCTTGAAGGAAAAATCAGAGGCATTTAAGATGTTCAAGTGGTATAAAGAAAAGGTTGAGAAAGAGACTGGTAAATAATTGAAATGCTTGAGATCTGACAGAGGTGGTGAATTTATTTATGATGAATTTACTAACTTTTGTAATGATCATGGTATAAAAAGACAGGTCTCTGCACCGAGGACACCTCAACAAAATGGAATTGCTGAAAGGAGGAATAGGTCAACTGTTGACTGCGCAAGGACATTGATGATAGAAAAGAATGTTTCTCAGACATACTAGAGAGAAGAAATTAGCACAACTATTTATGTTCTAAATCAGATACAATTGAAGAAGGACACTAATAAAACACCTTATGAGTTATGGTTTTGTCACAAACCCACTGTGAGTTATTTCAAAATTTTTGGAAGTAAATTCTTTATTCTGAAAGATGAAAGAAATGGAAAGCTTGACTCAAAAGGTGATGAAGGGATATTTCTAGGATATTCCACTAAAAGTAAAGCATAAAAGTGTCTTAACAAAGAAACTAATAAAATGATTGAAAGTGCTAATGTTCGGGTTGATGAGTTTGATGATAAGAATGTAGAAGAAAGCACAAAGGAACTAGAAGACTATAGTAGATTCACTTACATTGAACAACCAGAGTACCTACCGAAGATGAAAATAGTGACAACTAGTTAGGAGGAAAACAATATTGATGAATAGGAAAGAGAAATCAATGAGCAGGAAGGACCTACCGAGCAAGAAAATAAACCTGCACATGATGAACAATGGAGAAGAGATCAAGTACTGGAAAGATTCATTAGGAGACATCATCTTGAGACCCAAATCATTGGAGACCGACAAGCTGGCATGATGACAAGGAGTAAAATGAGATAAGGTACATGTTTAGTTTGTGAATATGAACTGAAGAATGTAAAAGTTGCACTGGAAAATGATGACTGGGTAAATGCAATGAAAGAGGAAATAGAATAGATAGAGAAAAACAAGACATGGACTTTAGTACCCCGACCTAAGGATAAGAATGTTATCGGTACTAAATGGATATTCAGAAACAAACTTAATGAGAATGGAGAGGTAACAAGGAACAAAGCTAGATTAGTATGCAAGGGATATGCACATCAGGAAGGAATAGATTATGGTGAAACTTTTGCACCTGTTGCTAGACTGGAAGGAGTTAGAATGTTACTTGCATATGCTAAACACAAAAAGTTCAAAGTTTACCAAATGGATGTTAAATATTCTTTTCCGAATGGGATACTTGAAGAAGAAGTCTACATAGAACAACCAGAAGGGTTCATGGATCCAAACAAGAAGGACATGGTATGTAGACTACACAAAGCTTTATATGGTCTAAAGAAAGCACCGAGAGCCTGCTATGAAAGGCTGCATAATTATTTGCTAAGTATTGGTTTTGTTAGAACTAGTGAGAATAGCAATTTGTATATGAAAGGAAATTTTGATGATACTATCTTGATTGCTAAAATATTCATGGATGACATAATTTTTGGAGGAAAAAATCACATCTATAAATCATTTGCTAATGAAATGAAAAGTGAATTTGAAATGTCTATGTTTGTAGAGATTAAGCTCTTTCTAGGCTTACTAGTGATTCAACAGAATGATGGAATATTCATCACACAATCCAAGTACATAAAAGAAGTGTTGAAGACATTTGGCATGGAAGATGCTAAACCTGATGGAACACCGATGGCTACTGGATGTAAACTGACCAAAGATGATGAAACTACCGAGGTAAACCAGACATTGTATTGATCCATGATTGGTAAGTTGATGTATGTAGTTCATAGTAGACCTGATATAGCACATGTTGTTGGGATAGTTGCTAGATTTTTTGCAAATCCTAGGGAGTCACACATGGTTGCTACAAAGAGAATCTTGAGATACATGAAGAGAATAGAGGAATATTGTTTATGGTATCCAAAGGAAGGTAAGATTGAACTCAAAGTCTACACTGATGCAGACTGGGCTAGAAATATAGATGATAGAAAGAGTACCAACAAAGGAGCATTTTTCTTTGGTGAAAGACTTGTTACATGGACAAGTAAGAAACAACCTTGTATTTCTCAGTCCACTTTCAAAACAAATATGTTGTTGTTGCTACAAACTATTCAAATATTGCATATATCAAGCAAGTGTTAGAAGGTATGAATGAGGTAATCACTAATCTAGTGATTATATATTGTGACAACACTAGTACCATTAATATTTCAAAGAATCTAGTAATGCACTAAAAAAAAAAAGCATATATCTATTAAGTATCACTACTTAAGAGAACAAGTATAGGAGAAGAAAGTAAAATTGGAGTATGTTACATCAAAAGAACAACTTGCTGATATTTTCACAAAGCCTCTACCAAAGGAAACTTTTGAATACTTGAGGACTGGACTTGGGGTTCATCCCCTATCTACCGGTCACTAATAAGATCTGGAGGTTGCATCAGCCTAATCTTATCAGAAGATCATTCATGTTGATGCATCATAGTTCACACTTTGGATTATGTCTAAGGTTGTGAAAGGTTGAAGAATTGGAACAGATTTGCACATCAGTATATAGAGATACAGAGAAGGAACCAAACAACAGTGAGTCAATTAGCTACTAAAGAGTTGTACATTTATATTGTTCTTTGAAATTGCTGTCAAAGGGAGAGAATATACAATGAAAAATATATGTCAAAGGAAGAGAAATTCACTGAGAGATTTGAAATGAAAGGGAGAGAAATCTTATGAAAGGGAGAGCATTGAAGATTTATTGCTGAGAACACAGAGAACAAAAGGAGTTGAAAAGATCAAATCTACAGAAGATTGTCTACATATGTTGATTTGTTGTAATGTAGTAATTAAACAAAGTAAATCAAAGCTAACAGAGCTTACCGAGTTACAAAAATTGTTTGTATAGTTGTAGAATACATGTTTGGTATGTGTATGACATATTTCATATTGCTTGTGTTTCCATCAATGCCAAAGGGAGAGATTAATGAACTACAATTGATTTGATTAAACTGTGTGACTTGAAGATATATGATTAGAGATCAATGAGTTGTTGATTAGATATGTAAGATGATTAAATCAATCATATGTTGTCATTGATGTCAACTAGTTTTGACAATACTTATATTTTAAGTTACAATAACCAAACATCTGTAGAAAGGAGGAAAAGAGATGAAGAACATATATATCTACATGAGGAAGATGGATATAATAGATGAGTATAAGGAATAAATTGGGTAACTTATTGATGAGTCTATGACCTTATGTTATTGACTTGACTATGTTGCATTCATCTATGATGAAGAAAAGAGAAAAAATTCACAAAGCAGTGTGGTCAGTTAAAGAAGCATTTTAGTATACACTGAGCAGTGTTGTGTATACCGAGTGATAGTTCTAACTGAGCTTGTTTGCACTGACACATTTCTTTGTTAACCGAGCATGAAGAAAGGAATCAAATGATTAGTTTAGCTGATAAGGATTGATGAGATGGAAAGCACCTTGATATCAGTGTTGAAGACAAAGTTTTTTACGAAGATCTATGACTAACAAAATTTGAAGAAGATCTAAGGGATGGAAATAAAATGTGTTACTGACACATTAGCCAAGGAAGGTTTAAGCGGCAAAATCAACAAAGGAGAACAAGCGGCAAAATCTGATGGATGAAATTAAAATGGTTTACTTGTCTATTTAAGAGACATTGATTTCATTGTTTATGTATGCTGGAAAGAAGAATACTATCCAGAGCTATTGCATGAACAAAGCTTCATGCATGCCTAATCAGATTGGTTAAGGAGAACCAAACTACAGATATTACCGAGCATCAAAAAGCTATAACCGAGAGACAGTAAGTTACTGAATATTGTTGAAACAAAATTGATATATTGATCAGAGGATTTGAATGAGCATAAGATAGATCTAAACATCTACAATAGGAGTTGTATTGTAATAAGATTACCTATTGTTAGATTTTAACCATTGTAAATAGATAAATCTCTTAATCGAGTAGACTAGGAATATCTTGTATGTCATTCATAGAATGTACATTGTTATCCTATCAACCCCATAGTGAATGTTGGTTGGACGATAATGCTTGGTCTTAAATCTTCTAACAAGGTCACACCTTACAGTGTGTTTTTTATCCTTTAATAGGGTTGGGTCTTCACCAACCTCACTTCAGAATAGTGAGTTCAATATTTTGGGTTGCCGGTCCCAGGTGGTTTTTCCCTTTATAAGGTTTCCACGTTAAATCTTTTGTGTTATGTATTGACTATTATGATTGTTGGTTATCATACTTTACATGTTGCATATTTGACTTGATCGGTGAATATACCAAGTTATTAACTGGTAATCAGTAAAAGCATAGACAGATTATTATTCTATGTTACCGAGCTGCAGAAGTTAAATTAAATTATTTTTGGATATACATTTTGTATTTGGGACTGTGGATAACTGATTCACCTCCCTCTCAGTTATTCTAACAAATGTGTCTATTAGGAATTTAATAAAAAATATATACCATGAGCATAAACTTAATTAACTATAGGAACAATTTTTAGCCTATTTATC
Source organism: Chamaecyparis obtusa (assembly GCA_027943335.1). Classification (NCBI taxonomy): domain Eukaryota; kingdom Viridiplantae; phylum Streptophyta; class Pinopsida; order Cupressales; family Cupressaceae; genus Chamaecyparis; species Chamaecyparis obtusa. The sequence goes on from BSBK01000559.1 coordinate 2,379,024, forward strand.
ATGAAATTTAAAATTTTGAAAAATAATTCAATATCCAGTAAATTAATAATTGGCAAAGAATCAAACACTACATAACAAGTTTTGTAAGAAATTCATTTAAATGAGAAAATGTAAAATCTTAATCAAAAGAAAATCTAAATCTTGTGACGTAAAGTTTTGGTGTAAATTCTATAAAATTACCTTTGGCAACACAAATTGAAAAAATAAACCATACAAGTACAATGCTTCCAATAACAACTTCTACCATTCATTTCAAACTAGAGTAAATTTTCAAAGTTCCTTTTATTATTGATTATTCTATATTATAATGATTTTCCACACATGTCAATTCTCCATAATGGAGGGCACTAGGAAGCCAAATTCTTATTAAAACTTCATAACATTACTTGGATGAAATATAAATGCACTATGATTTCGTTGAATTTCATAAGTTCTTATTCAATGATAATAGATTTGGGAAAAAATACTATAATCCTCCATAATGTAAACTATCTTTTCAAAGTCCTATTAAACCCTTCATGTGATAAGAATAATATCTTAAGGTGAAATGATATATATTTAAGATCTAAATAATCCTTATAAAAGCACAATTGTCTTGCCCATCTAATGTGTTAAATAATTTGACTCTCAATGAATTTCTCAAATGACTAAATAACTATCTTGTATAATTTAAAAGTAAAATCAATAAAATTCCCACAATCCATGAGACAAATTATTGTATTGCTTTAGGATTTAAGTGCAATCAAATCCAATAAAATAGAAGTAGTAGAATCAACGAGTAAAAATGCAATTTATCAAGCTCAAAATGTTTTAATAATACGAAAATTACATTTGAATATTAATAATATTTTATAGTTCTAATTAAAAACTCATTTAAATATATGTTGAATTTGGTTATTCCTTTCTTGAAATATTTCAATAGCCTATTTCCAATTATGGTAGACTTGAGATAAAAAAATTTTGTAATCTATAGTATAGTTCATCTTTCGAAAGTAGCATGAAGCTCCCTTATTGTGATAAGAATAGTTTGGTAGAGGGAAAGAGTAAATTATTAAGATTTATATAATCTCTACAAATTTATAACCATCTAATTCATCCATGTATTAAGTTATTTATATAAATAAATTTCTCAAATATTTTTTTCCCTCAAAAAACTAGAAATAATAAGTAAAGCAAAATATTTTGTCGAAGGTGTTCATATAATATGAAAATTCAATTTAATTTGATTTATGGTACAAGTCTTATATCTAAAAATTGTTTGAATATAAATTGAATGATTTTTCCATGAATAATAATGTTTGCATGTAGCCTAAGACAAAATGCATCACAAGTTTAACCACATGAATCACATTCATTATTTATGTTGTCTTGCACCATAACTTTAGTGATGGACATGTTGCCATTAAATACTTTATAAGAAACATTTCTTAATTAATAATAGTTGAAATTCAAGAATTAACAAAAGTATTAAAAAGTATCTAGCTTGACCATTGTTCTCTTTTTCCAACATTAACAACTATTTATTTCAATGGAATTTTTAAATGGAAGAAAAAGGTACAACCAATATCTAATATTTTAATAAACATGTTTCACAAATAGAGGACCTTCTAAGGCTATGATAAATATGGATTTCATTCCTTTTGCATAAAACCATCAAAGAGCGTGATTGAGATAAGATAGTAACCAAAGAAATTAATAGATGTGACGCCAAAAGTTTGGAGATATGATTGTGGAGAATATTACAAATCTAGATAGTTCTTTGTATTTAAGAATGCAAATAATTTAAGGAATAAAATTTGACTCCTTTATTGTATTTTAATTTCTATTTCTATACATAAATAAATCAATAATTATTTTTTCCATATAAATAGGTAAAACTATACACCATTATTACATCTTTAGAGTTTTTTCAAACATTACATATTTCATCTTAACTTATTATGAGATAAGTACACCTACTCCAAAATTTATCATCTCCAAAATGAGACTTATTTAGATCCAAAATTGTATTAGGATTAAGTGAAATATGCCTTAGTTGTGGAAGATCATCAAGACTATCTAGAAATCACCTTGAAAATGTGTTCTCACAAAATTGAAGACTTTTTCCCAAATCCAAACTTTTTGAAATCACCATAAAGAATGTTTTTCTTCAAATATAATATTTCAAGATGTGGAAGTTGACCAAGTTGGGATGGAATAGCTCTAATGACATTGATCTTGATCATCATATAAATTTAAGAATACCACTCAATTGGCTACTAGATAATCTAAGTTGGTAAAGTTGAGTACAATTAAAAAGGGAGCTTGGGATTTCTCCAATGAGTTGGTTTTTCTCTAAATTCAATACTTGTAACTTTGATAGTTTTCCAAACAAATATGGAATCATTCCTATCAAGCTATTATTTCTAAGAAAAAGTTTTTTGAGTTGAGTTAGCATACCCAATTCAATAGGAATGCTACCATGGAGTTTTTTTCTTAACAACTCCAAGTTATTTAAAGAGGATAGGTTTCTCAAGGAGGGAAGGATTGAGCCTCTCAATTTGTTTCCCCATAGATAAAGTTTCCTAAGTTGAGTAAGCATACTCAATTCAATAGGAATTTTACCATGGAAATTGTTTTCATAAAGAAAAAGTGCTTTGAGTTGAGTTAGCATACCCAATTCAATAGGAATACTACCATGGAGAATGTTGCCTCCCAATGAAAAATTAGTTAGAAAAGAAAGGTTTCCTAGGGAGTGTGTGATTGTGCCTATGAGGTTGTTTCCCCAAAGATAAAGTATATGAAGAGTTGAGTAAGTATACCCAATTCAACATGAATAATACTATGGAGTTTGTTGTTGGACAAGTCCAAGTTAGTTAAGGAGGAAAGGTTTCCTAGAGAGGCTGGGATTGTGAATGTGAGGTTATTTTTGTAAAGAAAAAGTTTTTTGAGTTGAGTAAGCATACCTAATTCAAGATAAATACTCTATGCACCCTAAAATGGTTGCTTGGACTTTGGGCCCCCATTCAACAATTTATCAAATTCCTGAATCACCATTTTCAGCTTAATATCAATTTCCTTGATCAAGTCCTAATTCTATCATTTATTCAATTTTATCCCATGGACTAACCATTTTATCCTAATTCTTTATTTAATTAAAAGGAATATTTCCTCATCTTTTATTAAATAAAAATTTCCCACTTTTCCTCTTATCCTAAGTTGCACAAATAAAGCACTATTCTTATTTTATAAAAAGGGAAAAAGCACTTTTTGTCTTATATGGACACAAAAGTCAACTCTTATTTTCTCATCAGAGGAGATTTGTGCACATGGATTGCTCCTCTTTCAAGTCCCACCCTTGATTAAATCTTTTTCCTCTTAATCTCCATCATCTGTTGATTCTCATTTCCTATAAAAGAAGAGCTCTCTTCTCATTTTAGGATCCATCTTTTTGAATACTAATGTTATGCTGCAGGTTTTCTAGGTGACTTTGGAGCTTTTGGAGATCATCTTGCATTCTTGGATTTCATATTTCCATGCTATTTTAGTTTCATTCTTGCATCTTAGCTTCATGTTTATGCTTTCTTAGTTTAGTTTCCTTTATGCTTTAGATTAGCTCACATAGCTTAATTAGGAAGGATTGTAATAATTTCATTTCATAGCTTAGTTTGCATAGCTTGCATCTTCATTTCTAGTATTGCATTGCATTTCATTTTGATTCTTGAGGATATTGGCATTCTTTCCCTTGTCTTCATTGAATCTCCCATTGTGTGGTTGACTAGCAAGGTCATAAGCTTTATAGCTCTAGCTGAGAGCAATCTTAAAATCCTTGCAACTCCATTCATAGGGAGCTCTAAGTCTCTTTCTAAGGTTTCCCATTCATGGATTCCCTTGGAAGTAATGACTTAGAGAAGTACACTATTTAGTGTGTACATTTTTGGTGCCCACCGTGGGCAGAGCACTATTGTTTTGTCCTTCATTTTATGCATTTTTGTCATTTTTTTTGTCACTATTTAGCCTGCTATTTCGGCTCTCTGGTTTTTTGGTTACAGATTATTGTACGACTTTTTTCCAGTGTCGTGCGATAGTTTATTATATACTGGTGTGATACTTTACTAGTTAAAGTATTGCATGGCCTTTGCAGGTTCTGTCGCATTGTGTTTTACTTTCTATCACCTGCAGGTTAAGTGGACTATAGCACATAATGAAAAGATTGCATCCATATACTGGAAAGTATCACGTGAGTCTTCTGGTGATTGTAATGTCCCCTGTGCCTGGCAGTGAGTTTTTTTCTAGCTCTTTTTGGCCAAGTTTTGATTTAACTAGCTTGCTGGTTTGGTTTGTTGTGGTTAGGCAGAGTTTATTTGCAGATTTCATTTGGATTTTTATTTTGCTAACCATTGTGGGGCTAACAAGTTGTGCTTGTAGGTGTCTTTTTCTTGAATATTTGCCTAAAAGAATGCATGCATAAGGGATACTAACAGTTTTTGCAGGGCTGCCCAAAGCATAAAAACAAAAAAAAAAGTGCTTGTTATTTATTTCCTTTTGAAGTGTGGCATATACTAGTTGTTTCATTTCATAGGAACATAATATCTTGTTGTAGGAATTATTTGGTGGTAGGAGAGTATGCTCTTCACCCTTGTGGTGAAACATAAATCTTGACCCATCTTTGGATTTTGAAAGCAAGAGGGTAATTGAACCTTTTCTTGGTGTGTTTGGGAGAAATTTTTGAGGTAGGAGAGTATGCTCTTCACCCTTGAGGTGAACCAGAAATCTTGACCCTCAAAGGTTGATCCACTCTTTGTGTATTATAGGATCCTTTAGCAGGCCTTCTCTTGAGCAATCAAGAGGAACGACCCAAGTGGGGAAAAGCCTTTTTTTGGCTATTCCGATCCACTATAAACTCAAGGCTATCAAGGACACAAAACCTCGGTAGACGTAGTACTTGTCTTTGCTTGATGTGAGTAACTTGTGGGATTGTGACCATGAGGAAAATGTCAAGCAAGAATACTTAAGGTACTCTTGTGGCCGCGAGGTCTGTTACTTACCGCAAGGTAAGGAGTCCCTTTGGGAGCAAGAGGGGTGCTACGAACGAAAGCCCTTACTAAGAACCATAGATAGAAGCCACCCTATTTTTCTGCTTAGCTTCTTGGTGCAAGGATTGATCCAAGTGGAATAACCCAGATCATCCCAAGATTACTCACCACCTGTGTTCCTTTGGTTGTGTCATTGGCACTTCCACGATAAAGCCAATATCTATTGTGGGTAACCACTTTGTGTGAGGCAATGGGACATCAAGTGTGGGCCAAGTTGTTAAGCATTGAGCCTTTGTCTTTTTAGGATAGAAAGTGCTTGAAGTGTTCTCACTATGATATACTCATGTAAACGTTCTTGCATATTCAACATTACAGTAGTATTCATAGGATTTTTCAATTTTGATATCACAATTTCTTGTCTTGGCAAGGTTGCTTTTTCCCTTGTTTCAAGTGTTTGAAGACATGTTTGATCCCCTACTATTTACAAACCTATCTATTTACTATTTTCACTATGATTGAAATTGAAAAACTCAACCTTCAAACTGAAATTTTGACCAAACTATCCTTAAAACTAAGATTTTTGGCACTCACTGGTCAAGAGTCGTACGATCTTGAAACTGTATCACACATTGTACTAAGAAATATCATGTGATAGCTCATCCATGGATTTTCATTGTACTGATTGCCTAGATTTTATCATACTATCTGCCTAGAAACTAACGCATAACTTGTGTTAGAAATATCACTTGGAAAATAAGTATCGCACTGGTTGCTTGGAAACTGTCACATAGAGTCTTTTGACTATTCTGCTAATTTGTGTCACTTTCAGATTCCTTGGTTGACCAGATTTTAGTAGGTTTCATACTCTGCCACTGAAATCCTATTTTTACCTTAGGTTCTTGGCTCTAGACATCTTGAGTTAGCAATTTTTTACTTCACCAAAGATCTTGCTTGTCATTGATAAGTTAGGAATTATCCTTGTTGACAAGATTCACCTTTAGACTCTTTGATTGCACACTTGGAGAGTTTGAGTACTCTTTTGTCCAAATTCATTTTCATATAAATTCAATTACAATATATTTTGGGTAAATCATCCTCCTGATCCATATGTGCTAGGATATTGATCCTTTTATTATGCACCACTATGGCAGTGTTGATTTATACCTTTTGTCAGCTTTCTATTTCACCATTTCTCTTTTGGAAAATTGAATATTTTCACTATCCTAGTTTGACAATCAATGATTCATAAGGTCATCTTATCACTAAGGGTCTTTTCTTTCATGCTGGTTACAACAAGATACCAAGTGGACCAAGGAAAATGACCTCAAGTAGTTTTTGAACAATTACCTTTAGTCCAAACTTGCCAAAAGTGAAAGGGGAAGGAACCCATCTTTGATCAATCTCCTAGGAGTATTATATAAGTTTGGTTTGAGCCTAGGAGCAGCCTTAGTGAGTTGAGTACCTCTCTAGCACCTTCTCAATCAAATATGAACATGAGTTACACCTTGACTAAAAAGGAAAGAGAAGCAATGGATCAAACTCTTGATGACATATTTTAGTGACATAGAGACAACATACTATTTGGTGAATCTTCTCATGACAATCAACCAAAATCACCTCCTATTAATACCAGATATTTGGATGCCTATCAAAGAGCTAAAAGATATACAAGATGAGCTCACCAAGATGAATGGTCACAACACGAAGACCAAAACAACCAATCTTGTGATGCTCATGTGAATGAAGCTTTTTCTAATGATTTGTTCAAACATTCAAGACCAAATTATCCACTTCAAACTACCTCACAGTATACAAGTGAAAGGATAAAGAGAATTGAGTGAGAAAAACAAGCCTTCTTGAATGAACAAGCTGCAAAAGAAGAAAAACTTAGGCTCCTAGAATTTGAAAGGAAATCCTTGTTGGACATAAAGAGAAGAGCCACACAAGAAGAAAAAGATAGGCTTCTAGCCCAATAACTCAATGCTCAATTTAACAATAGGGCTACCAAAAGTGGAAACAACTCTCCACCATCTACTCCCTCAGGAACCCCATGAGGTAGAAGGTATTCAAGGTCACCATCAAGATCTCCTAGTCCTAGAGGTAGAAGGACTTCACAATATGCTCACTATAGGAGACAAACACCTCCTAGGAACTCAAGAGAACCCTCCCAATGAGCTCATCATGGCTCTCAACATGGAGGAAGTAGTACAAGTTTTGAGGCTCAAGACTTTATGAGGATGCAACAAAAGCCACTTTTTCAACAATATGTGGAGAAATATGTTGAACAAAATAAGGATAAGTTCCTAGAGATCTTGATTAATAAGGGTGTGAGGGTCCCTTACAATTTTGATGTGGATAGGAAAATCAAGAAACAGAGCCCATCACAAGGAGAGGAAATCAAGTAAATAAAAAAGATGATGGAGAAATTGATGGCTCCCAAGATTTCTTTCAACCTTGACTCCATTTGTCCTAATCCTTTTGATAGGAGTGTGAGTATGAAGGATTTTCCTAGGAAAGTTGAAATTCCCCAATATGACAAATATGACGGCAATGGTGACCCACATGATCATGTGTGTCAGTTCTACATCATGAGTTTTGAATTTCACCAAGATGACTCCTATCTGATGAGATTATTTCCAAGGAGTCTCAAGGGTCAAGCAATGGAGTGGTTTACCAACATAACCCCTCCCATCAAAAATTTTAAAGAACTTGTCCACATATTTGTTCAACATTTTTCCTACAACTTGTCAAGATCAGTCACCATGCTAGATTTGTACAATTTGAAATAGAACCAAGGGGAATCCTTTGTTACATTCTTACAAAGGTGGAGATGATTGTGCTCTCTCTATTCTAGGACTATTCCTGAGCATGAAAGGATCAATATCATTGTTAGCAACTTGGTGCCTGAGATGCGGTATGAGGTTCGAAAGATGGTCTTTGATTCATTCGACACTATGGTTGAAACCGCATGTAGAATTGAGGATGTCTTGAAAGAGCAAGGTATTTTGACTAAACATAACAATAAAAACAATAGTCAAAATAATAACAACTCTTATAAGGACAAAGGGAAGAACTCGCACTGGAACAAGAACAAACAAGTAGTCAATGATAGAGTTGATGACTCTAACCAACCAAAGGATCAAGGTGTCCTCCATTTATCTAGTGTAGTTCAAGCTGTGAAGCTCAATACATCCTCTAACCAACAAGAGCATAAACAAAGATATAAGGATAAACCCAAAAAGGAGAAGCGATGATTCTCTAAGCTTGGTGACTCTTATGAGGATGTTTTCAAAATGCTTATTGCTAATAACCTTGCACAACCTCAAGATCCAACAAATTTTTGGATACCTAAAATCAAACCACATTGGTGGAATGAAAATGCTTTTTGCAAATACCACAATGCCATTAGACATGACATTGAACACTATTGGAAGCTTAAACATATCATTCAGGATCTAATTGAGAGTGGAAAACATCAAATTGATGGGTTGAACACTAATGCAGACCACAAAGAATTCAAGGAGCCTTTGCCTAAATATGATAAGGGGGAAACCTCTAAACCCAAAGATAGCAAGGCTGCGATCAACTACACCTACATGTCTATAGAAAATGTTATCAATATGCTTGAAGTTGTGGATGAAAGTGTTAATATAATGAGGAACAAAGATCCTTATGGTCATGATGTTGATTCTCCTCCAATATTTGATGAAGAACATGTGGTAGTGCTAAGAGGTCCTCACTCTCAAAGGTCATCCCAAGCTCTTAACGTTGTCACAAGAAGTCAAATTCAGGGTCCTGTGATCATTAGAGGTCCTAATTCCAATTAGTCTAGCAAACCCAAGCAGGTGACATCCAAGAATGTCACCACCAAATTAGTTGTGCATCCTAATTACAACCTTGTTGATCAATTGCAGCGAACTCCAGCTTAGATTTCCATTTTTGAGCTTTTAGAATTATCCCCAAGACACAAACAGATCCTTGAAGATGCCTTGCGCACAACAAATGTGCCTACCAACATAGATGTCAACCAATTCCAAAAAGTGGTCAATCGTATTACTAGCCCACATTACCTCACCTTTTCAAAAGAAGATGACAAAGCCTTGAGCCATCCGCACAATCTTTCCCTTCACATTGAAGTCATGATCCATAAAACCCATGTCAGGTGTGTATCGATAGATGGGGGTGATGGGCTCAATATCTGTTCTTTGAGTCTTTTGAAAAATTTGGGTTACTCTAAGCAAGTAATTGATACTCAAAAGAGGATTACAATAAAATCCTATGATGAGGCAGAGAGAAGCTCTAAGGGGTTGGCTCTCCTTCCTGTCAAGATTGGCCCAGTTGAGAAGGGCATTTTGTTTTAGATTGTTAATGTTGGACCCCTTACATACAACATCTTACTAGGTAGACCTTGGATTCATGACATGAAAGTAGTACCATCTACCTATCACCAATGTGTCAAGTTCCCATACAATGGAGTAGAATTTTGCATACTAGGTGATAGTACCTTGTCTGTTAATGCCATTTCAGCAGGGACCCATGTCCCCCTTAACTGAGAAGCTGAGGATTTTAATGCAGCCCTATCAGAATGCAAGGGTAAATTCAAGACATTAGACCTTGGTATGGGAGGATATCAGCTTGACTCCTTTGCAAAGATGCCAATCTCCCCTAGGTCCTATGGTAGACCTTCACAAGAGATGAAACCTTCTTCTTCTGCCATGACTTTGTTTGACACATTTGTGGACTCTTCAATACCCATTCAAGATGAAAAAGAAGAAGTACCTACCAAAGACTAGATCTATAGAGAAGAAAAGTACATGCATAATGAAAACTTCTCTCCCTCTCCTAAGGTCTATGGAAGAGGGTACACTCTTGTCAAAAATATGGGCTATCCAGGACATGGTCCTCTTAGTCACAGACTAGATGCTAGGTTTGAACCTCTTGACCATGCTCTTTTTGGGTGTAAATATAAGGAAACAGTTGGCCTAGGCTTTGAGAGTCACAATAAAAATGCTGCTCCTATCCCTACTGAGTTGGATAGTGATAATGAGATAGAGTACCAGCCCAATTTGACAAACCAACAAGATATGTGTGAAGATTGGGTACCTTCCACTAATCTCCTTTGGGAAAATTTAGCCAATCTAGTTATTCAGGAAATATTTCCACACACAAAACAAGAGGAGTTAGATCCAACAGATCCTATTACAACACATGTCACCCTTGGTGATATTGGAGCCTCTACCTCAAGGTGTCACAAAAATGCATGGTGTAAACATCCCAGTCAAGATTCAGATATAGATTCACACGAATATGAATGGGAGTCTCTTTCAGATTCCTCTACAGTTGATAGGGATGTTGACATCATTCATACCTATAGTTCTCAACTTGAGGTAGCTAACAAGTCATGTGTAGGATTAGAAGATTTGAATCCATAGGTCACCTTAGTGAATGATTCTTCACTTGATAGGACTAATCCTAATTCGGGTCACCTAGAAGGATACTTGATAGACCCTAATTCTGCAATCACTAGAGATGATCCTTTTAGCATCCACAATATTGAACCAGTCACTAATTTACCCCTTGCCTATCCTCACCTCATTGACTGGTCTCAATGTTACCAAGAGCCTACGCTATTAACCTTCTAGAATGACTATGAGGTAGCCTATTATCTAAATGCCATTAAACCCATAGTCTCTTCCACTAGAGAACCAACTACAAGTATGACTGAACCTGACATAAGTACCTCAGTCAAAAAATAAAAAGAAAAGAAAAAAATAATAAGAGTTCTAATGGTGAAAACCACTATGTGGCGGTGTCAGAACTGAAAAAAGTAAAAATCAATGATGCATCTAAGGGTGAAAACCTCTCTGAGGTGCCCAAAGATGAGGTACTTGATCATCTTCCAAGTTTCTTTTAGGAAAGATCCTCAGTACTTGTTGAGCCTACACAATCAGTTAATTTGGGTACAGAAGAGGCCCCACAAATAGTACATTTGGCTCAATCATTGTCAACACAAGAGAAGGAAGCCTACACCAAATTCCTACAAAGAAAGAAAATCAATTTTTCTTGCAACTATTCAGACATGCCAGGACTAGACACTAATCTCATTATGCATCACTTGTCCATAGCTCCAGGAATAAAACCAGTTAAACAAAAGTTGAGGAAAATGCACCCTCACATAGCTCTTTTAGTGAAAGTAGAATTAGAAAAGCTCCTCAGTGCAGGATTTATTAGAGCTATCGATTACGTTGAGTGGATATCAAATATTGTCCCAGTTTCTAAACATGACAAGTCCATTCATGTTTGGATAGACTTTAGAGATCTCAATAAATCTTGCCCAAAGGATGATTTTCCACTCCCTAACATAGACATGATAGTGGAAATGACTATAGGATATGAGATCTATTCCTTAATGGATGGATTTTTTGGTTATAACCAAATTAAGATAGCTCCTAAAGATCAGGAAAAGACAACATTCACTTGTGTGTGGGGAACCTATTGTTGGAATGTCATGCCTTTTGGATTAAAGAATGCAGGAGCTACTTACCAAAGAGCTATGACAACAATCTTTCATGACATGATGCATAAGAATATGGAAGATTATGTGGATGACACCTTGGCTAAATCTAAAAACAAAGACAAACATTTAGATGATTTAGAGGTCATTCTAGATCAAATGGAATAGTTCCGGCTAAGATTAAATCCAAAGAAATGTGCATTTGGTGTTACCTCAAGGAAATTGTTAGGCTTCATTATTTCAGCAAAGGGCATTGAGGTAGATCCTGAAAAAGTACAAGTGATTATGGATATGCCACCTCCCAAAAATATTAGTCAAATGAGGAATCTACAAGGGTGCCTTCAATCTATAAGGAGGTTCATTTCCCAGTTAGTGGATAGAGCTCAACCCTTTAACATGAACCTACATAAGTGAGTTCAATGTGTGTGGAATGAAGAATGTCAAAAGAGTATGGACCAAATCAAAGCATACTTTGAAAATCCTCCCATCTTAATGCCTCCTATCCCAGGAAAATCGCTTATTTTGTACATCTCAGCAACTGAATCTTCCCTGGGGGCATTGTTGGCTCAAATTGATGAAAATGGGAAGGAAAGAGCCATATATTACATCAGTCATACTCTTGTGTCCTATGAAGTTAACTATATTGGTATTGAAAAGGCTTGTCTTGCAGTGGTATTTGCTACCCAAAAATTGAGACACTACATGCTTGCACATACAATACATCTCATAGCTAAAATTAATCCTCTCAAATATTTACTCGGTAAGACTACTCTCACAGGAAGACTTGCTAAATGGATGATGATTCTTTTTTAATTTGACATCGAGTATGTTGAATGCAAAGATATCAAGGGACAAGCTATTGCTGATCAATTAGCTGATTTTCCTCTTCAAGATAATATGCCTATTCAAGTTAGATTTCTAGATGAGCATCTCATGTACATAACTGACAGAACATGGAAGATGTTCTTTGATGGGTCTTTCATGAAAAATGGTTCAGGAGCTAGAGTGTTGTTTGTTTCTCCTCATGGGTACACAATGCATAAGTCCTACAAATTATTATTCCCATGCACAAACAACATAGTCAAATATGAAGCCTTGACAAATGGACTAAAAATGGCTATAGAATGGAGAATCACAGAGCTGCATATTTATGGGGATTCACAATTGATAATCAACCAAGTTAATGAAGCCTATCAAACAAAAGATGACAAATTGGTCCCTTATAAGAAAATGGTTGATTCATTAAGGCGATATTTCACATTTGTTACATTTCAATGAATCCCCCGAATAGAAAATAAGGCAACTGATGCTATGGCCACATTTGCTTCATTTCTCCAGCTAGAGCAGCATGAGTCCAGATTTGAATTCCTAGTGGAAGAGCTAAACTATCCCATCTATGATTCCCAAGAAAGCCAAGTCATTTGTACTCTCATTGGTCATGAATCATCTCGATACAATGCCATTTAATCATATCTCCATGATGGCATTATCCCTAATACCTTCAACCACTCTGAAAGATGAAACCTTACCCGCAATGCCTCTCACCACACCCTTATCTCTAGTGATTTGTATAGGAGGGGTTTAGATGGGACACTTCTTAGGTGCTTGGAAAAGGAGGAATCCAATCAAGCATTAGTTGACATTCACAAGGGCATTTGTGGAGGACATTCTAATGGTCTTTCCATGGCCCGAAGGTTTCTTAGGGTAGGGTACTATTGGCCCACAATGCAGATGGATGCCATAGCTTTTTCCAAATCATGTGAAAAGTGTCAGAAACATAGAAACCTAATTCATGCTCCAAGTAGGGAGCTTATTCCTTTGATATCTCATTGGCCATTTTAGCACTGGGCCTTTGACCTTGTTGGGTAGATTCATCCCAACTCATTAGGTGGACACAAATTCATCATTACTACTACTGACTACTTTACCAAATGGGTAAAAGCTATTCCACTTTCTATTGCTTCAGGGAAGATGGTCTCCTTGTTCATTTTGAACCATATCATCTGTCGATATGGTGTGCCTTCAGAGATAATCAATGACAATGGAGGTCAGTTAAAACATAAGGACCTTAAGCAACTCTGCAAGAAATTTAAGATAAAACAACATTGGTCCTCCATTTACTTCCCATAAGGAAATGGACAAGCAGAGGCTTCGAATAAAACCATTCTCAAAATCCTCCATAGAATAGTTCACAAGAATGGTCGAGATTGGCATCTACAGATAAATCCAACCTTATGGGCTTATAGAATGAGTATTCATACTCCCACAGGGGCTACTCCTTTTGCCCTTACTGATGGTGTTGAAGTAGTGTTACCTTTAGAGGTCGAGATCCCTTCACTTAGAGTCTCTCTCAAAGGTTTAGTTACAGATGAAGATTATCGCGCCATGAGATTGCAAGAGCTAGAACTTCTTGATGAAAAATGTAAAGCATCATTTGATCACATGAGAGTTTACCAAAAGCATATGTCCAAAGAATTCAACAAAAAGGTATGCCCTAGAGAATTCCAAGTAGGAGACCTTGTCCTACAAGAAAATCCTAAGAACCAACAAAATAGAGAGTAAAAGGGAAAGTTTGAACCTAATTGGCTTGGACCATACATCATTACTACTGCTTTTGGGATAGGTGCTTACTTGCTATTTGATGAAAAGTGAGAGAAGATCCCTGATCCTATCAATGTTTTGCATCTAAAGAAGTTCTACCCATGATGCCTATTCTGTCTGGGAGCATCCTTTGTACATATTTATTGATCCTAAAGAAATACCAAAAAAATTCATATATGATGCTGAAAAAATCCTAAAAAGCATATAAAGTCCTAAAAAAATGCAAAAAAAAATTAAAAAATAGCAAAAAAATTTAAAAAAATAGAAAAAGTACCTTGGTGAAAACCTGGAAACAAGCGCCTTGGTAGCAAAAATCCAGAAAAATGATAAAAAGAGAAAATTTGCAATAAAATCCAAGTGGTGAAAACTTGGAAATAAGTGCTACTTGAGGCCTTTGCACCCCTATTTCTTAGCATGTGTCCTCGACACTTAACCTTTCTCCATCATACCTTGGTCTTGTTTCCTTGGTTTGGAATTGGTCTTTGTCTTTGTCTAGGGTGCATAACTATATTAGCTTTGGTCTCTTGGGTGTGCCAGTCTTTAGGATACCTCACACATAGTGTTTCTCAAGACTCCCCAATTGTGTTTTTCAACACTACCCTAGTGTCAAGTGTTTCTCAACACTTATCAAATGTCCTACCCATAGTCTAGAATGGTGCAATATTTCTCAATAGCAGATGTGATACTCAAAGCTTGACTCTATGACCTACACACACGCACTTAAACATTCAACTCGCTAAGACTTGTTTGACTTTATTTCTTTTGTGTTCTATCTATGATGATTTCTTTGATGAGTGTTCTATCCCTAATAGTTTTTGATGATGCTAAGCTAGAAGCCTGGGGGCATGAGGACATGTTTTTTTTCTTTTTCTGCTTGTGGGTATATTTTTAGTTAGTCCTAACTATCATTAGCATTTATGCTTGTTCCACTTGACACTTAGGACCTACAAAGTATTATCCTTGACTATTTTTATGCAAGTACATGCTTATAGCCATCTTAACCTTCTTGTGTCCTGATACAAGCATAATCTTGCTATAACAAACATAAGGAACCTCACTGCACTAGTCATCTTGACCTACATGTCTTTGGTGCCTAGGTGGGATTCCCACATTCCTATATGATATAGATCATATTCATATACCCATAGTCATACTAGTGTGTATTGTATGATCTTATAACACTACTAATAAAGCTCGATGATGATTATTAGAGTCTATTGGCATTGTGACCTTGCAAGTCAACCACTTTTCATAGTAGCTTGCATTTTTAGGTTCATGTTAGATTAGTTTTGCATCTTGCATATGGAGAGAGCTCTCCTTTTATCTTTTACGAACTTGTCGGTCAACTGCGCTCATCTTTTCCCTTCTTCTCGATCATGTCTTTTTCTCCTTGTCTTTTACATCACATCCTTTTCTTGTCATCGCAAGGGGTTAATCTTATCATCATATCTATACCCTAAAGAGATCATTTTTAGAAACATGAGTCTATATCATTCACATGAGAACTAAACATACATCTATGAGAGAAACTATCAAAGTGTGCGATGCTTTTTTTAGTATCATACGATCTTTCGCATGGATTCAAATTTGAAAAATTTAAAAACATTAAAAAATGTGTTTTAATGCATTAAATGCTCATAAATAACTCAAAAAAGGTGAGTTTTTCTAAAAACATACCGGGGTAGGATAGTGGGGAGGCTGGTTGTGCAACCAACTGCACTCGAATCAATGTCTGTGTACTAGAATCACTACCTGCTAAGCCATTTTCTCTCTTAGAGCTCTCAAAGTTCTCAAATCTCAATAAGACAAATGATTTTGAAAATGACATTTTTACCCCCTTTTATAGCATTTTGAGTTTTTGACCAATTTTCAAGACACCTCAAAATTTGGTGAAAATTGCACCCCTAGCTAATTTCGATGTCCTAGATCCATTTGCAGACTCAAAATCAAAATCCAAGTTCATCTTGATAGTCAAAATTGCATTTTAAAATTTCCCCTTCTTCTGCGCAGTTGGTTGACCATTTAAGGCCTAATTCTTCGATCTTTGTTGGGGCATCTTCATTTCTTCATCTCCCTCTCTTTCAAACCTTCTAGTCTTTCATTCATTCCCTTCACTTCATCTCTCTAAGGTTTTGGCTTGATTTTTATCTTATATCTTTCTCGGTCAAACTTAGTCAAACTGGGGCATATCTTTACTGCTTGATGGTTATTCCATGGTCCATCATCTTTGATTATGATTCCTAGTGATTTGATAAACATTATCAATTTGATGTTTCTCCTCTACCTGATTTCAATTTCGATTCTGAGGGGGAAATACCTATCAGCTTCAACCTTTGATTCAGCTTTATCAATCAACTCAGCTTGAGATTCTTATCTCCTATTTCAGACTTGACGATCTCCTATTTACAGGTGAATTGGTTTTGTCTTTTTAGCTTCTGCTTATCTTTGTCCTAATGTGTTCCCATTCGTCGAACACACATCTGGGTTGTTTTGTGATCCCAAATCGATCTCACACTTCAATTCCATTCTTTGATTGCATGTGATCCTGAGTCGACCTCACATTAGTCAAAGAGGGGCAAATGTATGCACCCTAAAATGGTTGCCTAGACTTTGGGGCCCCATTCAACAATTTATCAAATTCCTGAATCACCATTTTCAGCTTAATATCAATTTCCTTGATCAAGTCCTAATTCTATCATTTATTTGATTTTATCCCATGGACTAACCATTTTATCCTAAGTCTTTATTTAATTAAAAGGAATATTCCCTCATATTTTATTAAATAAAAAGTCCCCACTTTTCCTCTTATCCTAAGTTGCACAAATAAAGCACTATTCTTATTTTATACAAAAGGGAAAAAGCACTTTTTGTCTTATATGGACACAAAAGTCAACTCTTATTTTCTCATTGGAGGAGATTTGTGCACATGGATTGCTCCTCTTTCAAGTCCCACCCTTGATTAAATCTTTTGCCTCTTAATCTACATCGTTCATTGATTCTCATTTCCTATAAAAGAAGAGCTCTCTTCTCATTTTAGGATCCATCTTTTTGAATACTAATGTTATGCTACAGGTTTTCTAGGTGACTTTGGAGCTTTTGGAGATCATCTTGCATTCTTGGATTTCATATTTCCATGCTATTTTAGTTTCATTCTTGCATCTTAGCTTCATGTTTATGCTTTCTTAGTTTATTTTCCTTTATGCTTTAGATTAGCTCACATAGCTTAATTAGGAAGGATTGTAATACTTTCATTTCATAGCTTAGTTTACAGAGCTTGCATCTTCATTTCTAGTATTGCATTGCATTTCATTTTGATTCTTGAGGATATTGGCATTCTTGCCCTTGTCTTCATTGAATCTCCCATTGTGTGGTTGACTAGCAAGGTCATAAGCTTTATAGCTCTAGCTGAGAGCAATCTTAAAATCCTTGCAACTCCATTCATAGGGAGCTCTAGGTCACTTTCTAAGGTTTCTCATTCATGGATTCCCTTGGAAGTAATGACTTAGAGAAGTGCACTATTTAGTGTGTACAAATACTACTATAGAATCTATTGTTTTCCAACGTCAAATCAGTTAAAGAAGATATGTTTCCTAAGGAAGGTGGGATTCTGCTTGTCAATTGATTTTCTCTTAAATAAAGGATTTCTAATTGTGATAGAAGGCCAAGCTGGGAAGGGATAGTGTTTCTCAAAAGGTTATAGGACAGAATGAGAACTTGCAAAGAGTGGCAAGATGTTTGAATGGTGGGAATGGGTCCTTCCAAATTATTTATAGACAATCTAAGTATTATAAGGTGAGACAACCTTCCTTTGAGGGGGAATTTGACCTTGGAAGCTATTGTTTCTAAGAGAAAGTACTCTAATAAAAGAGAGATTGCCAAGGAAAGGAGAGACTAGTCCAACTAAAGACATACTGGTGAGATTCAGTGAAAGCACATGCCAATTGCAAGAAGAGCAGAGAATCCCAGTATAGTTGCAAAAGAAGTGATGAGGAGACCAATCTAGCAAGGAATTGTAAGGGCCTAGGTAGAGAGAGTGCTTAAAAGTGAGGAGAGCTTGTTCATTTAGATGGATTTCATTGTGGGTTTTCCTATAACACTTCGCATACATGATACCATTATGGTTTTCATTAACCAGTTGTTCAAGGTGGCACACTTCTCTCCTATGAGAGCATGCTACACAACAACTTTAGTAGCTAGGGTCTTTATGTAGGATATTGTGAGGTTACATCACATTCCCTATAGGATTATATTAGATAGGGATCCAATATTCACATCTACATTTTGGACCTCCTTGTAGCATGATATTGGAGCAAGTTGAATTTGAGTTCAACATATCACCCTAAGACC